>JAPMOR010052986.1:7386-40536 GCA_026543865.1 Argiope aurantia | reverse complement strand
AAAAAAAAAAGAAATTGAAATCCCATTTAACTTTTTATCTTGATTTTGAATTTTTTTTTCAAGAATATGATTAATTATTGCTATAAATTCATTGTATAATTTGTAAAACAATAATACTCTGAAATTAGGTAGATAGGTGGCACGTTTAATTTGCATAATTTGGTGAGTAAATGATTTTCTATACAACTTCACGTTAATTGTTAGAAACAAGTGCTAAGAAAACAGTTGCAACTACAACTTGCTCTTCATTACTATCTATTGTCTCCAAACATTTACTTTCTTTTCACGATAGCAGTACTATTTGTCATTTCTTCAAGTGCCATTTGCTTTTCTGTTGGATATGGAGTTGGATGTGGGCTTCAATATCAGCGATTTGTTCGAGCATCTCTGTAATTCATTAATTTTTAACTTCTTGTTATGCAACTTCGCTATCATTAACAATTTCTGAATCTAAGTTATTGGCAAAGTTGGAAACTTCATTTATTAACATTTTCCCATCCGCACGTTTCACAAAAATTTTCCTCTCTGTCGCCGAAACATTTTGTAAAGTTGTTCAATAAAATGCACAAATAGTGTTACAAATCTGTAATGTTGTTTTCCAGCACGGCTAGTTCAATCGCTGGAAAGACCGTTTGGATGCTAATCGGGTGCCGAATCTGTGATTCCAGGGCTTGGCGACACACTTGGCAATGGGCTTGGCGACTTTGGAGACAAAATAGATAAAACTGAAATCTTCCAGAATTTTGGCGATAGAGCTAATAGTTAACGAAATATCCTTGACTGCTCGAGAACGTTCTCTGCTGTATCTGGGGAACTATAAAAGGCCGTGCGACCGAGCGGGAGGCAAGTTTTAAAGCTCAACTCTGGTTTAAAAAAAGTTGAACGAGTTCCCTCTCTGAATGCTTCGAGCAGCTTATAATTGCTGATCTGTGTTGTGCTGTTTGCGTACTGTTGTTTGCGACAAGTGCTTCTGTGTATTGCCTTTGTTCGGATCGGCTGTGAATTTGTTGTCTGCATATTCGCTACTTCGTGTTCAATAAAAGGCGTCGTTCGTTATTGAGGCCTGCTGATTGTTTTCATACCATACACCCACTACAAGAGAAACCGGTGACTTTACGAACTTAATGGAATAAGAATAGTTCCGTAATAATATAAAGGAAAATTTATTACACTTTAATGAACAGCTGCGTTTTTTAATCGATTCATGTAAATAAGTTTTATCCAAACTGTGCCAAAAAACATTAAAATATATTATAGTTTAATTATAGCTTTTTTGTAATCTGTTTTAAAAAATAAGATGGTTACATTTTAATAAAGTTCTGTATTCATTTACTATTCTCTTTTTTTAATGTTAAATAAGAAATCAGTTCTCTAAATCCAACGTTGCTAGATTTGCACATCAAATGTGGATCTTTCTCATTGTATGTGAATAGCATACTTTATATCTGGTGATGACAAACCAATGCATACTGTGGTTATCTTACCAACAGAAAAGATCTGAGTTTTAGAGTATATTGTGACGTTATGGTGATGACGTGCGTGCTTACAGAATTCAATCAAATTATTGGTTTACGCAATCTCAAGAAGATCAATATTATAAATAAAAGAATGAATATCAGTATTTGTGAAAGCGTAACCGTCAAATTCTTAAGAAGAAAGAAAAATAGGCAGAGGTTTTAATCATTAAAATATATTGAATCATCAATTTATTCACATTTTTTAAGGATGAGTTTATCTTCACTACCATTGGCCGCTTTAGAGTTGCAGGACCTCTTGAAATTTTTTTTAAAACTAAGTGTGTTTTTTAATCTGTTTGGTTATTTTTCCATTCTGAGTGTTTGATGAAGATCAGAAATGAAAAGAAGAAAAAAAAAACACGATAAAAACAAACAAAAAAGAAGAAAATGTATCATGAGATAAGCAAGTTGGAAATTGTTTGAAGACCAGGTATTGAAACCCCCTCACTATGAATAGAGGAAAGTGTAGAACAAAGGTTTTTATCACTGAATTTGAAGTGGTTAAAATACTATGGTTGCAGATCAGATTTGGCACACGGTCAGTTGTATGAACTTCCCCCCTCCCTTTCCTAAGCACTTCACTTTGCTGTCTAATTTTTTTTTCGCCTTCTTTTAGTTGCCTGTTATTTAGTTTTGCTTTCACACTAGAACAAAAACTAATCTACTTCAATAATCATTCGTTTTGTTTTATTAGGTGTTATTCATACTTTAACACCTTGACTTAACACCATGGGGAGTCACCGGTGACTGACAGGCCCATATAAATTACAGTGTAAGAAATTCAGCGTGGAAGTCAATGTGTTGATAAATTTTCCAATATAATTCAGCTAATTACAATTGAAATATATCGATCATTTATAGATACAGCTGTTGTTTGGGACTTGTATTTTAATTGTATTATTTTGTAAAGTATTTTTATAGTACTACTCGGTTTTGAAACAAACAGCTACCACTGTTTGCATTTGTAAACGAGTAAATAAATAAAATATAACCCTTTATTGTGCATAATCCCGAGGCATTGACAAGTAAAGTTTTTATGGTTATATCATGATAAACTGATGATGTAAATATTAAAACATCAAAAATTCGTTGATTTGCTATTTAATTTATGAAATAAGTGGTGGTAAATATACTTCCCAGAGACTGTTCAGGGAAAACTGAAAGTGGTAAACATACTTACCACTGAGTATTAAGGATAAAAATATCATCGAAGGTTCATTGATAAGTATACTAACCACTCAGTTTTGGGTAATTTAAAAAAGAAAAACTTTATATAGCTTTTTGAGTAAGAAATCGTGTATTTCAGATTCAATAATATCTTACATTAAAGTTTGAAGCTCATTTTGCATTTATTAGGCTGGCTGGGTGGATTACAACATTGTATAAAAATAAAACTCTTGCAATCTATGCAATTTTATTAGCAACATCTTTGCCACGTGCCACGTTTTTGCTTTAAGAAATAAACTAAAATGTCGTAGACTACAGTATTCAAATAATCAATACATCAAAAATAAAGTCAAAATATGCATAAAATCATTAATAGGAAGATTCCGCGTTTTAAGAAATTCCAACTACATCAACAGTTTTTGTTCTTTTTTAAAACTGAAAGTTGAATTTAAATTCAATAACAAATAATGATAATTAAATATAAGAATATAATAAGGAACACAACACAGTGGTGTTTCATGTTTGAAAACCTTTTCTGGAGTAAACATTTAATGACAAACGCTGGAATTTAATATCGCTACGAAAACACGTTCGGTGGTAAGCATATTTTCCACTTTTGAATTTAAATGATATTTAACTATAGATTTAATGTATTTAATTTGCTTATTAATGTATCTCAATCAAATTTCTAGCATCTGATTACCCTATTTATAACTTTAAAATATTTTCGGAGTCCTCATAAAAAATGTTTGCTGGTGGTAAGGATATATACCCGAAAACTATAAAGAGATTGTTCAAACATTCAAATTTTCAACGTTTCCTTAATTTGGGGTGCATTTAACAATCAGGATTTTACCAATTAATCTGTACAAGAGTATTCAGTCATTTTAGCCCTGCTACCTAAGGATGCAACTTTTGCCTCTTCGTTTCTGCTATTCGCCCTTCGTTTTTTCAAGCAGAAATAAAATGGCGAATGGAACTAACTTGTCTAACTTAAATGTTCAACTGGAGAATGGCAAATAGGAACGAATAGATCAAAGTCAATGTCTTAATCACAGGTACCAGGCAATAAGTCTTTCTTCCCGGAATGGGTCTAGTGCAACAAAAAAAAAAGAAGAAAAACCTAATAGCAGGTTGGCTGACCCGAAAAAAGGACGAAATGTACGCTTCACTTACGAAACAAAGAACTAATAAATTTATCGTCTTCCCCCATTTACGACGAAGATCCCAACGACGCCATTACGGTTAGGACGAGCAAAACAGACTGTCCTAAAAATAAAAAGAAAAAATACAGCTGCTCTCTAAAAATAAAATAAAAATGAAAAAAATGGCGAAAGGAAGAAAGCTTATACAGCAAACTGTTAAAGGCGGATGCAAAAAAGAAAAGAAAAGAAGAAGAAAAGAAAATAATTTAAAAGAATAACGAAAAAAGGCTCGAAAACGATAACCACAAAAAAAGTTGGAACGCCATTACCAAGTTGTACCGAAGCTGTTATTTACACTTAACTCGGATGTCCCAATTAAATTCCTGGCCTAACTTGCAGAGTAATTTACTATGTCAGTTTGAACATAAACTAAATACGCTGTCGTCACTTTAAAGGTACCCGCCTAGACATCATCTAATGCATATAGATGCACGCGATATATATATCCACGTCTCACTTTGTGCAGACTAATATAAAAGTAAAACAGAATAATAAAGTAAATTGCGAATGTCTTCTACACTGATCCATAAATTGACTTGTTCATTATTATTCGTAAAAACGAAAAGGAAGTTCATCGCCTCCCTACATATTCTCCTCCCCCACAGGTTGGAGAAAAATATTCGATATTTTCTGTCAAACTAGGAGGGAGTTTCAGTAAACTCGGTCGTAAAATGTTAGTCATGTAAAAATTCAAAATAAATATGGTGAGCTATGTTTAGAAAATGAAAAAAAAATGAAAGAAAATGGCGATCTCGGTTGTTTTTTTAAAAAATCATTTCGTAGAAGCATAAAATACAAGAATAAGGGCTCATATTTTCCTCCATATATATTTCAGCAGTCACATATTGGCAACAAAATGGCTTTGTAATGTATTCGCACAAGACACGAAATATGAATTACGTTGAAGTTTATGTTTGAATAATATAGCTTATTTCCATTTTGATAGCGGTTATGAACATGGCGTGCATTGCTGTTATTAAACAAATAGAGGAAATTGAAGCACTGAATAGTTTTTAAATTAGTAATAGTTTAAGTCTTGAATATTATTTGTATAAATTATGAGTTTACAACAGAATTCTTATATGGAAATAATGCTTGTGATTATTCAAATTTTTTAAAGGAGAAAATAAAACACAAATCTCAGAAATTTACAATAGCGATGCTCTTACAAAAGTATATGATTAAGTTGGAAACAGTAACTAACATTTTTATGCTTACCAGACGAATTCAACAAATAAAGTTACTGTTGTCAAAAAAAATGGCTGCAATTTTTTTGTCATTTTCTAAAATGTGGTATTTTTTATAGAAGTATTTCATTATTCTTGAAATATATATTTATATGGTCTAAGAATTTTATATATTTTTTTAAAAAAGGGCAGAATATTCAAGGTCACTTCTTTTTAGCCAAAAGTACTTTTACATTAAGTTTAATAATTTAATAATTATAAAAAATATATATAACATACGGCATTCAAATTGAACTTGAAAATAAAGAGAACCAGTTTCAATTGCATCAAATAACATTGATTGTAAAGCTAGCTGAGTGATTCTGACTAAACAGCAGGTGTTTAGAATGTCCTATGTAATATTAGAGTTTGTATCCTTATCAAATTTTGCATTCCAATTCGCTGACCAATTTTGAGACAGTATGTGAAAATGTGCACATATATTCTTGAGTGTGTGTTTCGATTTCAGAAACAAAATTCATACTTCTACTCATTCGACTGTAAAGATTTTAATTTGCATAAAATTTTCTATTTTTTATTTATTTGCTTATATGAGTACATAGGGAAATTTTCTATTGAACTATGACTTTAGAGGCAATAGCACTAAATTTAAAATCCAAACCAAGTGTGACTTATGATATTGTTTCAGCAAGATTGTTTTGAAAGCTGTTTTCAGTTTCTATGTATGTTTCAGCAACAATGTTTCTGTCTCTCTTAAAGGCGAATAAATATTTTGCGCCGAAATCTTTTTTATCAAAATAAAAACTTTCGGTAAATGATTCTAGTTTTTGAAAAGATTATAATTTTTGTAATGAAAAATGTACGAATCCACAAATCAACCACAAACAACAACTGTGGTTGCAGGTGCTGAACAAGCAGGTGATAGCTACTGCGTATGTATCAAATCTACATTTCTGTTATTACGTATTCCAAATAATCATTCCTTTTGCCTTTTGATGATTTATTATATCACATACATTTTACGAATCTAGATTACACGGATTTGACATATAAAAATATCAAAACATCTAGATAATAATCCCAGAGACATTTTAAATCATCATTAGCACTTATTAACCGATTCCACACTCAAGCGGCCATGTTTTTATCCATACTGACTAAATTCCCCACAGGAAGAAAAAATGAACGAAAGCTCTAGATTTCCGATGCTAGATTCCTAGATCCAGTATCCTTTTTAGCGATTACTGTGGCTCAAATCGCCACAGTGTGCATGTAGTTTAATAACTTTTCATTATAAATTGAAATAAAAGTTGACATATTTGCTTTTAAAAAAATAAGCAACTTTTTGCACGGAAATATTGCTTATTTCTTCCTATCCTTATAGGTAAAAATATGAACTATTTTTCACTTTTTCGGAAATCGAAACTGCATACTCAGATGAGTATGTGAATAAATTATGTTCGGAATCCAGTCTTTAGTTTTTGCGTGAGAGCCTCATATATGTGCCTAAATACCTTTAGTTTAATGTGGGTAGTTTATATATTAAATGTGAATAAGTTTAATGAAAATAATAATTACAATGAGGGACGTTATTTTAATAATTAAATATATTTTAAGAATAAAATCATTCACCATATTTTATTTAAAAAAAACTCTGCAATTTATAATAATAAATTTGTAAAAAACAGATAAAACTGAATAAATTTGTCAAATGGTAAGAATCAATTTATAAAAGTAATTTTATTAAATCGCATTCACAAATTAATTAAATCGCTAAAGCCATTTAAATTGGGATGATAAACGATTAGATTTAAAAATATTCCTCCCAGCAAGTTCGAAGGCAAAGATAGATTCCTTTTCATCTAAATTATTAATTCATGAATTTAATTTCAAGCAAAATTAGAGCTAGAAAATCCCTTTTTAGCCCTTAACTTCTAAGATGTCGAAAGACTTTAAGTGCATAAGTTATTCATTTGAATGAGGTGTTAATTTGGCTGATTTATTAAGAACGTTATAGTGAAATGAAAATTTCAACATCCCACCATTTCCCCTCCTTTTGAGCTATATGCCCCATTTATATAATGATACATATATATAATAATATTTTAATATCTAATTTAATCTAAATTAATTTCCTAAATTTTTGCCGAATTCGACCCATATCGGGGTCATTCTAAAGTGTTCTCTTGTTTCTTGATCCCATTCCGCTGTTGAAGCTTTGTAAAAATGACGCGCCATCAGTTCCACGTGTTAAGTGAAAATGAACCTTTCGGTGCTCTTATCCAAGGTCAACACGAGTATTCAATCGACACGTGGCCGGAAATCCCGTGTTATATAAAGCTAGTGATTATTTGTTTCATCCCTTCCTTACTTCTGCTTTTGTGTCGCACTGTGACGGACGTGCCTTGTCCGCGTCTCTGCTTGTAAATAATTATACTTTCCCGGAATGGATATTAAAATTAATTTAAAAATGTAAAAGGTTTCTTCAGTGTCTTTAAACCTGCTGCTTTAAACAAGATAATGCTTATATATATATATATATATATATATATATATATATAATATATATATAATATAATTTTGAACGAAGGAGGATTTTGGTCTCTAGGGACCATGATCGGTGAAGATCTGCAGAAATTTTTCTAAAGTCGTGTCATGAGAACCACTGCAATAGGTACTCTTCCTATAGAAATCTACCTAAAATTGACAAGTTTCTGGACGTGGCGTTTTACGAATAAACAAACCATTAGTTCATTTATCTAATAGTTCATTTTCAGTTTGTATTATAACGGTAGTTATATTTATAAGCAATACATATTAACTAAATAAAACTATGTGCAGAATTTTTGTTGGCTATTATTAAACAGAATGATTGTTTTATTGTAAATGATCATATATGGAAATAATGTTAGTACTAATACATAGTTACTATAGAAAAATAAATTCTTACTATTTTCAAAATGGTCTAAGAAAAGAGTTCATTATTTATTGCCTTTTGATGGGGGATGGAGTTTTCAGGATCCTTTAAAATAATTCTTATGCCTTTTTTCCTTCCTGAGACTTCTGATTTTCTACATCTTTTGGCAAAGAATAAGATAATAAAAGTATAACATACACCCATATACATTAAGGGAGGATGTGCTTGGTTTCTGCATATTGGTTATACATATGAGCAAAAATATTATGAATATTAAATAAAATTCATAAAATTAAGTTTATATATACATAAAGTGTAACCTTTCTTATCCGGATCCAAAACTAATTTAAATATACACTATTGGTGAGTATATGTTGTAATAGGAGACTATTACAACCGCAAGAGACAAACATATAACTCCAGCTGAAGATATGCTTTAATTGACGGGAAGAATTTTATGTTGTTTAACGTTAAACAACGTTAACGTTTTTAAACGTTGTTTAACGTTTAAAAAGTTACTGAATCTAACATTTCCTACGGTATTCCTCACCTATCAGTCATATTTAATAAAAAAATTGCCGACATACTAAAATATACGATAAAAATCTTATCTTTTTATGACTAAAAAGGACCAAGTTGTAACTATTTATCTAAATCCTGTCATATATAAATTTATCTTATGAAGCAGTTTGAAAGATTAACACAATTTTGCATAGTTTCAATTTGCAAACGTTTGTCTTATATATATTTTGAGGCTTCGAATTTATGTATGAAATTCGCCTGAAGTTGTGATTTTCAACTTTTTTTAAGTCAATCAGTTTTAGTTTCAAAAAATGGATTTTTGTTTTAAAATGTTACAGCTTCAAGAATATATTTCTCAACAATATAGGTATGACAGGAAGGACTGTATAAAAAGTTACATTTTGTAACTTTTTGAGAAATATATTTCTGTGAAGGACTTGCCAATCGTTCCAAAAATAATATGACACGAAAAGTTAACTGACTTTAAGTATATTACTAAATTCCTCACGTTACAAAGGTTGAAAATTTAATATTGAGAACAATATAATTATATCTGATGCAAAATCTAATGCCTATATTCCTTCGATATAGTCATTAAGACTTTTTACACTTGTATCCAGAGGCATGGAATTATTGAAATTACTGAATCAGTCTCGGTTCTACTGATGCGTAGGATCAAAGAATCTCTGTAGCTATTGATAGCAAATCTTATGAAGTGGTCCCTTCTTCTCTGAATCAGTTTATAGTCAGATGGGCTCAAATGAGGGTTGATCAAGATTCAACTCTAGCAAATAAAAATCTCTGTCAGGGATTAGAACCCAAATGATTCGAAGATTCTTAACCCCTTACGCTGGGAAAGAAGTGCCACGCACCACGCAATGTTGTTGCCACAAAATCGCAAACTACGTACTATATGTACACGTCTGCAGACAATTATTTCAAAAAAGAAATCATGGTCGTGAACCGTTGATTAAAATTGTTTGCTCGAACACAGATTACAAGAACACAGTCAGGTCAAAAATAATTCATTTAGAAGATAATCTTTTTCCGATTTCCATACTGCATTGGATACTCTATATGGCCTCACTATAAGTCACAGTGAATTGTTTTGGCACTCTCATCTTCTTCCAGCGAAAGTGGTTAAATCAGGTCGTTCCATCCAAAGTATCAGCATAAATGATACTTATTAAGGTATTCCACTAATTCCTCATCACTGGAATAAACTAGTAGTACAGAATGCTGATAAAGGATAGTAGTACTAGCAGTACAGAATGCTGCATCAAAGGACTATAAGCATTACAAGTTAATATCTGTGTTGAAGTGAATATAATTATATAGTCGACCCGATTAAATTTCCTACCCATGTAAAATGTGAATTTATAAAATTTGATTTTCCTCTTATTTCGTGCAATTTACAAATAGTTTTGTTGCATAATTTAAAAAACAATTTATATGCCAAATTTCATCGTAGTTGCTTATGTGCTGTTTGGTTATGCATATAAATATGTGATATCACATATATGTGAATGTCTAAATAAAGAATACATGCATTTTGTCTTTCTAGGTTAAAAATACACTTTCTTACCTGTTCTTGGGTCTAAAACTTTGTGTCCATTTCTTCTCAAATGTTTGTCGACATTCATAATACAGCATTCAGGTGAGTTCATATTCAAAGAAACAACAAAATTCAGCAATAACTTTATTAAAAGCTGGACGTAACAATTTAACAACATCAGATGTATACAATCATTTCAATAAGCAGTGCAAAAAATGTCGTTAAGTGCTAACATATTTGTTGTTGTTGTTGTTTTCCGTTTCGGCAAAACTAATTTATTATTATTATAACGATAACTGCTAACAACGATTGATGGTGACTGCTTTGATGGTCCCTTTCATCATTCTAAACATCAAGATAATTATGTATAACACCGTTGAAACTGTGAACTATATCCTTAGCATATATATTTTCTGTGGAGAACATCGGCATGTTCACTTATTTACAAATATATACAAATAATATGTACAGTTCAATGAAGGCTTTTACCAGAAATTTTTCTGAAACCTACACAAAATAACTTAAGTCGTAGAACTTCACTCTTTGTCTTTGACTAGCTCCAAGCGTTGATCACAAAAACCACCGAAAAATTCTATTTAATTTGTTATATTTGAAGGGGACAGTAGTCTAGACTACTAAACAAAGAATCATCAATGTCACCACTTATGAAGAAAATTCATATTTTTGCTATTTATGCTAATGATTTCATGTCATCACTGATATAAGTGATTCACATCACCACTGATGCAAAATGCTCATGCTATCATTGATATTTAATGATCTTACTTTCATGATGATTCATCCAAACAACGTAATTGACTCCGGATGATTATGCCATCATTTATGCTAATGATTCATGTCATCGCTGATATAAGCAATTCACATAACTTTTAATGCAAAATGCTGGTGCTATCAGAATAAAATATATTTGATGCATTGTAATGAGTCATCATTGATATATAATGATCTTACTGGCATGATGATTCATTCATCCAAACAATATCATTGATTCAGGCTGATTATATCATCAACGCGAACTCGGTCTATTTGGTCATTTTTATTAAAAGTTAAATTCGCTTTCATGATGGCACACAAAAACAGCAAGCAATTTTTACAGTGTATTTAAAAATATTCAGTTGGCTAATAATGAATCCATGATTATATATTCTATCAATTTCATTGTTTTGTAGGATATTATTCCATCATGAAAATACATTACAGAAGATACATTAATGATGTTTAATGTTCTTACCATCATGATTATTAAACCAAACAACATAATTCATGAGAATTATATCATTTTCAATAATTAATATATTTTTACTGAATTTTTTTTGCAAATTGATTCTGCAATAATGATGATAAAAACAAAGTACAAACAATTAAGGATGGGCATGGCATTTTTATATTGTAAGGAATAATGGCATCATTAGTTCAAAATGACGCCATAATGATGGCATATTCTGAGAATTCCATTACATTTGTTAAGTGACTGATCGTTCCATCATTATGACATATAACAATAACTATACATTGTAATGCTATCTTAACATCATCTTTTATACCAACTTTTAATTTATAAAATTATTATCCTTAAAATGAATCAAGCAAAAATTAGCACTAAAAAATAAAATTCATAACATTATCATAATGATATCTCTAATTAATTCCATCATTGATTATGATTACAGATTTTGATCATTTGTATGGAATTACATAAAATTTAAATGTTATTATAATGATGTATTCAAATGATTAAATAAATCATATAATATGTGAGATATAAACTGAACATGGCATCATTGTCAGACAACTGAAACATTTCATCATTGATAGTGAGATCTCCAGATATCAAATCTTTTCGCCATAAATTTAAAATATTTCTCTTTGAAACACCCTTTAGTGTGTAACAGTAATCCCATTGATTTTGGAAATTAATAAATTCCATTGATTAGGAATAATCCATTGATTTTGGAAAATTGCGTCTTGGCCTTTAAAAAATAATTATATCATCTGTGATATGCAGAACTTAATCTATTAAAACACGTTTACAAAATTAAAGGCATTAAATAATTACCTTCCAAAAAACATATTCTGGAAAATCCAATAATTCCTCATTTTTTTCGATATCATCATTGAAACGTTTGAGTATATAAATGAGATGTTAATCATAATACATGATGCATCATCATTTATAATTCAAATAATGTATCATACATAATTCAATCTTTGTTGTTGCTCATTTGTTAAAGACCATAAGACTTTGCATAAAAGATATTTAACTAACGCTGTCATTTAGTCGATGTGCTTTTTAATCAACACATGCATAAATTCAACAAACATTATTTAAATTATAGATGTATTGAAAAAAAATACCTATCATTTACATAAATACTTTTAAATAAAACTATTCCTTTCTGTTATTACGAATTTTTGAATGTTTAGTTAAAAAAATTCCTAAAAAAAAATAGACTTTGCCATTGTTGGTTCAAGAGCTATATTAGGTTAAAGTGCAGAATACACAAATTAAAAGTAATTAATTAAAAATATTAATGAAGATTATTAAAACTGTCAAATTGTTCCATATCGAATAATAATTAAAAAAACAACAACAAAATATACGATTTGGCCGTGCATGGAAATTGTCAATTATCATTAATTCCCACAATAATTTATATTTCATGTCAAACAAATTATATATGTGTGTATATAAATTGTATTCGATACACAGAATTTTTTCTTCTAAAGAAAACCAAAAATTCGTGCTAAAAGTTCTGTCTGTTGAGATTTTTATTACATGGAATTTCGATATACGGAAGTTTGACTATTATTGGATTATTGATGTAATAATGTCTAATTATTCATTTATGGTCTTGCATTCAAGCAACAGCAACTTAACAAAATTATACATCAATAATGATGTGCAATAATCATGCAATGATGGCTCAATTACTCATAATTCATCAATGATGAATATGAACTATTTATTCATCTGAATGTTTTTCTGGTAATCTTATAAAGATGCAGTATAACTTACCATAATATAGGCATAATCAAATAATTACGGTATTACATTCAAACGACTTTATCGTATAGACATTGCATGGTCATTACATGTCATCATTCACAAGTAATGCATTCAGTATTCAGTAAATATCAATGATGAATATGAAAATAAAATCACAATGAATTTAATTTAATGCTTCATTGGTATACTCATACAGTTGCATTACAGAATATCATCACCATACAATAATGATATTACATTCTAACATTAGCATTACTCATGTACAGTATTCATACTATCTTCAAAAAACATCAATGATGAACTTGTACAATGGAATCTCTATGTAATCGTTAGAATGTTCCATTGATATACTGACTGAAATGAGAGTCTCATGGATGCCTTTTATTCTATGCCTTTGGTGATTGGCGTAATTTAGGTCGGTAAATGGGGTATAGAGGTATAGCCAACACTTCGAAGGACAATCTGCACAATGATTCTACAAATCGAGTTTTTTTTTAGGTGTTCTAAGTTTTAAAACACTGTTTTATCTCTAAATAGGAAGCATAGTTTCAAGAAAAACATTTTAAGAAGATTCGTATTCACTAAATAAGATTCTATTGGTTGCTAACGAATATTATTATTTTAGCAAAGAAAGCCTAAAATAAATAGAACTTCAAAATTGTGCCGCTAAACCGGAAACTTCACTTAAATAATCTCAATCAATCCTTAACAAGGCTTTGTGTACAGATAACTTTACGAAACTTTTATGACATTATATTTAATTTTCTGCCAGATACTGATATTATGCAGAAATAAATATTTTCAAATGTTTAGATGTTCCAAAATATTTTAGATACTTTTATTTTATATTCCAAAATATTTTACAAACTTTTATTTAACTTATTGACTTTTAAGTTTAAAAAAAATTGAATTTTGTAACCGGTCTTTCCATCATTTCTTGAAGTCCTCTAATTTGATATTTTTTTTTAATCTTCACGGCCTCCGATGATGATTCAGAACTTTAATCAAGCCAAATTAATCCATTTATTATTTTATTAAAATTATGATTACATGTGAAAGGCGCCATCTGGTAATAAATTTTAAAAAATTAACTGCTAGTTCTTATAATAATTATAATAATAAATTGTGAAACACATTAAAAATTTATAATAATGTGAAATTCTGAATTTTAGTGCACTAATTAAAGTATGGGTTTTAAAAATAATTGTCATAAAATAACATTTCTTCAATAATAGTTGCCACGAAATACGATAATTTGGTTCAATTAATTAATTCATTATTTAAAAGATTATTTTTTTAAAAAAAGCAATTTTTTATCATATTGATTTCTGTTATGAATTTATTTCATTTTTTATACATAATGTACATATGAAATATAGAGATATTAATATTTAGAGCAAAACATTTTCACATTTTTTTCCCATTAATTATCTTATATTTTATGTTTTAGATAGAATATTTATGGTGATATATTGGGGAAAATGAGATTCCCATAAGAATATTACAAAGTTAAAAATCAAACTTAAAAATTCATATCTGACTTATGCGACCTTCAAAATTTAATAATATTTATAAGGTCATTACTTAATTTAATGAACATAACATTTTATAATATTTTTCATGTGACTAAATCACATTTTTTTTTCATTTTTATTTCACTGATTTATTATAAATTACGTTTTTCTTTATTTTTAGGGAATTTCAAAATAAAATTATCTGAATTTTTAAAAAAATGGAATAATTTTCTTAACGACGTGAAGACACCACGGATATTCAAAAAATATATATAAAAGACTAAATACTTGAATTAAGTGGACGCACAATATTTGAAAGTAATTGAATGCAAAATTCTATTAAACAAAATGCAAATTTATTCACAATCTTTTGCTAAACTAGCATCAGCTTTTAGTTACTGAAAAATCACTGATATAAGACTTTGCTAGTCTAAACACATTACCAAAATTCCAAATTACTTATCCAACCCGAGTAAGCAAAAAGGAATGGATTATTTTCAGTTGTGATAAAATTTAAACTAAAAGTATATGCATCGGACCTATACAAAAGTATATTGGCACTATATATTTGATATGATTTCCAATGATTTTTAAGAAAAAAAAATTATTTGTTTCATTACGACACTCAGAAGCAAAAGTTGATGATTGTAGAAAACTATGAAGGCTATCGTTACGTTCAATTAAATAATTCTGGAAACAAAAACAACATATCGGAAAGCGTTAACATTTTTTTTTTGATAAAACGCTTTTCTACATGCACAAGTTATGTAATTTTGACCTTATTTTTATCGCTATTAAACGATTTAATTATTTTTTGAATACTATTTAGTAATGTGATAGCATGTTAAAAGCATTAAAATCATATCTTTAAAATAAATTTGCATATATTTGTTATAATCAAAGTTGTTTATTAAAATTTTGATCATAGGTCTGTACCCTTATACATTGTTTTACATCTGCCTCATGAAAGACGTATAAACGGAACTTTAATATATTATAAAAGAATTTAATTTGAAATACTATTTAATATTATGTTTAATAAACTTGATTCATCAGTTCTTACTTTTTTGAAAGCATCAGAATGTGTGGTAACATGGATGACCTCATTCTAGGTTGCTGCAGATGTTCGTAGCTTCCTGCGAGTTATCAACATGACCTCTTTGACTGTAATAATTTTGATTATTTATTTAATTTCATGATAAATCGTACGTTGTTCAATTTTTCAGCTGTCTTTTATTTAGAATGAAATATATTAAAAAATAAATGCTACGCGAAAAAATAATTCATATTTGCTTTTACTTAAAAGCATTTGAAACAAAAGCTAATTTTTTAAAAGTGTATCGTTAAAGTAAGTGTAAAATTTTCTTGTAATTTATTTGTTTAAAAAATAAATATTTTTAAAAAATTTTAAAATATTGTTCATTTAGAATAAAAATGGCTTTTAAATAGAATTTCAGATTCATAATAGAATATCACAATAGGTATTATAAATTTTTATCTATTTGTTATATTTAAATTAGAATGCAATATATTTAATTACTGATAGGAACATATAATTATATAATAGGATAATAATATAATAGAAACTGACTGGAACGTATAATTTTTAAAAAATCAAAGTAACCATTTCAATTTTAATAAATTGAGATATTTTATTTCTTTCATTTTGTTTGGTAAACTATTGAATAAAATAAATTTTTTTGATGAAACAAATAAAATATCCTACTTTGAATATTTTTAATTATTTTATTTTAAAAAAGTTAATTTATTTTAAGGGATATTAATACAAAAAGAACCATTTGTAGCATGGAATAATTAAATAATTTGGGAAGAATATTTTATTTCAAATCACTAAATTTATTTATTTGTTTATTTAAACAATCATCCGTTTAAATAATTTTTGAATGCGAAAAAAGAAACCAAAACTTGCACCAGTAATTATGAATTCATGTTCCAATTTTGAAATTTAATAATGCAAAATCATTATTTATATGTAAAAATATGTAAAAACGCTTATTCATAAATTTCTTAGTTTCAATTTTCCTCTCATCTCTATAAAGTTTTAATAAAAATTTTTAAAAAATATTAATAACTAAATATAAATGTAAGATTTTCTGGAAAGTATAATAGGTTTTGTAAAAAAATGAGACAAACGGAAAATAAAAACCGAATTCATCCGAAATTTATTTAACTGCTAGGAAAAAAAACTTTTGATTTATGCCTATTTTTATCCTCTAAATATCCCAAAATAAAACAAACGTCTTAAAAACAAATATTTATACTAAAGATATAAATTTTAATAAAAGTTAACTATACAAGAAGTGTTTGGAATTTTAAAAAAACTCTCGCTTTTAAACAAATCTTCATCTTTAAATTATATCTTTTGGAAAGTTTGAAAATTGCTCCGAAATGTTTTTTTTTTCTTGTTAAATCAATTCAGCCATACAGTAAGATCTCGCTTAAAATAGCACATTTAAAAAATGCTTGAGAACGTATGAAATGAGGTAACTATTAAACTGTCGAATCATTACCAAATAATGAAAGAATAAAATTCTTTGCGAAAAATTTCCCGTTAGAATGAGATAACGAAATATCTGGAAGATTAAGTGCCACAAAATTGTTTGAATTTCATTTCAAAAACAAAATGTATTATTATAAATTGTGTTTAAAAGTAAATCATATCACAAAAAAGCTTTAACTTTCAAAAGTGATAATGAAATAGTTTCTCTGCGATGTACTAATCTCAAGTTACTGAAAAATAAGTGTTACAATTTTTCTTGAATTTTAGTTTATTATCTGGAAATTCTATAGGACTTATTACACAAATAACAACTAGCTAAATTTGATAGATTGTTTTTGTCCAGCAATTCGTCCTACAGAGTGTGGCATTCTGTTTGGACGATTTTTGCATCATATAATTTAGAGAAAAATGAGTTTGCTAAAAAATATTCCATTATTAACAAATTTGCGGAATTTTTTAAGCATTAATTTTTTTATAGAAAAAACTCAAACGTTGATTTCAAACATTTTTTCTAATTATTTTATTTTAGAAGAGATGTCAGAAAGCGGACATGCAGATAGTTTAGAGATTTCAATACCGTTGAAAACACTAAAAAAGTGCCAATCAAATAAATATATCTGTACGAATGTAGAAAAGATTTAACCCCGTGCCAGTTCT
Source organism: Argiope aurantia (assembly GCA_026543865.1). Lineage (NCBI taxonomy): Eukaryota > Metazoa > Arthropoda > Arachnida > Araneae > Araneidae > Argiope > Argiope aurantia. Next base: position 22,746 of record JAPMOR010052986.1, on the reverse strand, counting down.
TTACACATATGATAGGAAACTATTATTCCAAATTAATTGATTAACCCTTTAATTACAGTTCAGGCGAGTTCTGGGACATTTCAAGCATATTATTTTCGTTATAAAAGGATTAAAATATCATAATGAGAGATCTTAAACAAAATAAATTGATGGAATATACTAAGTTTCCAAAGGGAAAAAATGATAAAAGAAAACAGCATCCAACGCAAAGAAAATAAAACTTTGATAAGCGAAATCTTACTGTATCTCTAATTCTTTTTCATGAAAAATTATATTGATACAAATAAAGCCATTAATTTATTCAAAAAATTTTGCATTTATTAATTTTTTTTTTTGAAAAACCAACCTTTACTTCACCTGTTCGCATTCTATTCCAGATTAATTTAATTTCACACATAACCAAACCGGAAGTGTTCTATTTCTTTTTACATACTCGATATAAGTGACCAAAGGGCTAATCTCCACTTTTTTTTATCTGCGAATTCTACTTGAAGAAAAAACATTTAGAACACGAAAAACTCGTACAACAAAACAGTATTATTTTTTGAGTGGTTATTAAAACTTTAAACACCATTTTTTTTTTCACGTTATTTATTTTTTTCTTTTTTTGTTTGTGCATCCAAGCGGCTGTTGAGTCGCCATTTGTGGCTCTTATAGAGGGGGGAATTCGTTTGCTTGGTTTGTACTGGTGTGTACTAGTACTAAAATCGCTGTTTCTGGAACCGACGCATGCGCGAGAGTTCGTGGCTCTCGCTCTACATCCTGATTTTTTTTTCTTATGTAGTAGTATACGCACATGCCTAGGTTGTCGTTGAAGTCTTCATCTGTTTGAAACCACGATGTTCCGCAGAGTAATACTTGAGATAATCTCTGGTTTCAGATTTTTCCATCACAGGCTCATTAAATACCTGGAAATAAAAAAAAAAGCATTAAAATAACCTGTAAGCATTGCATTTATTCATTTATAAAAATAATACTTAACACTAGCCATCTTTGTCGATCAGCTTGCTCGCTCCAATTACCGAAATTTTAGATTGCGAAAATGAAATGTATTTTTTAAAAATTTAGTTTTGTTGTGGTGGAATGTAGATCATTATGATCCGTGCATTGGAAGCAAGAGGACCCATGTTTTCAGGAACATTTCCTTAATGGTCACATTTCCCGCAAAACAAACACAAAATACGAAGACAAGACAAGACATTAACGCGCGCACACCTTAACAGAACAGCATCTCATCTCATTTTAATTACAATCGCAGTGCACCATGGGATGTGTACCTAATTAGGTGTCGCCATCTATTATACAAAAGAGAAGGTAGAATAATGCAACTGTTACTTTGTTAGTTAATAAGACTGAAAACTGCTTTTAATTGAGTAAATATGCTATAAATAAATATGAATGCAAGTTAAAAAAATCTATATATTACAAAATAAAAGTAGAAGAAAAAAAAGGAGATTAAATGTCCAAATGAAGCATTTTTTATCTTAATTTTTACAAAGGTTAAAGGCTAAGGAGCATTATTAAATATTTTGATGGGTGAGTTTCAATTTAATCATGACAATAAAAGCATTGTTACAAATAATATATTTAATGTAATAATTTATTAAAAATTAGAAAAAAATCCCACAGAAATAAAACTGATATAATTAATAAGATAATTTTCATATTTTAAGATAATAGTTTCTTCCCTCAAACCCATCTTCGTGGGATAATAGTTTTGAAAGATACGGCCATCAATTTCCATAATTAAGTCAAAGTGATTACCAATATGGCTTTATGCTTATTTTTGTGCTTTATAAAACTTTCGTTTAATGCCTATTTCTTGAATTCTTTAACATCTTGTTTTCTATGATTAAACGGAGCTCTGGGTGGCACCACATTCCCCCTCCAAAGCATTTCCAATAATATTTAACAGTTCTATTAATTAGCGAAGCGTTGAATGAAATGTAGCTGTAAAAGCAATCATTGAAGTCGTCCGAATTCGTATAGACAAAAATAATATCTGAAATATTTCGGAATGTGTTTGACAATGCTGCTAGATTTGAAATCTGTAGCGACATGGATAATAACATGCTGAAAGTTTTCGATCATGTTTTGATAAAATATTAATAAATATCTTTTCTTCCTTTACAATAGACTTTATAAACCTTTTTTTAGTCAGAATTGCATTACAAAAATATGCTTAAAATTTCTGTTAAGCTGCCAGCAAGTACTTTAACACAAAATTCTGGGAATTACTTCGTAAAGCGAAAATAAAATTTAGTACATTTTAAATACAATTAAATAAATAGACATTTATTAAAAAATTCATGTCAATTTTTTACAAAAATAGGTTATTTATTTTTGAAACAATCTGTTTTAAAGAGCATGATATGAACCTTGGGTGATGGACGAATAATTGAATCTTGCATTGTTTTAATTCATTTGTAATATTGGTATGCTTTACTACTGAAATAAATGATAATACTGACCTAGACGAATGTAATATTATTCAAAAGAATTAAGATATAAAGTGGAATCATTTATAATAACTAAACAAATAACAATAATATAATTCAAACAATAATAATTAAATTAGCACTTATCCTGTGAATATGATTTACATGAATTGAATCTTCTGATATCTATTTCTATTTCAAAAATAAAATAATTCCTAAATGTGGAAAACACTACAACTCCTCTAATGCATCAAATTTCCATTCTAATTTCATCTCATTTTATACCATTTCGCATCCTTAAGGAAATTAAAACTTTGCCGTTCAATTCTGAAAAGGAGATGCAAAATTTCTTTTTAATAATTAACTTCGCTTTCACCCGAAACTGGATTTTCGTTGTACATCTCAATCTGTAGTCGATAGATGGCGCTAACAACTCGAATTTTCTAAGTCGCGATCGAAAACGGCATGTGTCAAAAAGTTAACTTTTGAGTTCGAGTGATTTACTTTTCTCTCTCTTCAATATTTTATTACAACAATACTGTAATTTTGATGACATTGTGATTTGCCCACAAAAAATAATAATAAAATTAAATTTATTGTAATCAGTTTACGCATGATATATTGTGATGTAAAAACTCTTAAAACTGTATTTTAATAAGATTCCACTTTTTTGAAAGTGCGCAGAATAAAGGGTATTTTGTTTTCAGTTATTATTTTGAAATATTCATATTTCCTTTTTTACGTATATTTTAATTATAAGTGGGGATTTTTAATCTCATAGGAGATGTATTAGTTATTAATGATCTTTTTGAATTTAAAATCTAAATTGAAAAAAAAAGGGAAATAAAAATATAAATGGGACATTTTATAGAAAATATACATATGAAATAGAATATTGAAATGTGAAATAAATTCAGAGACATTCTTTATCAGTTTACTGCGAAAAATATATTTTTTTCTTGTAAAATTTGGAAAATTAAGATGTGTATTTTTACTTGTTAAATGACAATATTATGTGCTATGCAAAAAAATGTTTCTTTTGTTAATAAATGGTAAAATTGTATGCTTTCTTTTGCTAACAAATTATGTTAAATCTGACAAACAGGCAGAAATTCCAATATTGTAAAATTTCTAGAATGGGGATTGGTGATATATTCCTTTATCCCGTAAAGTGCCATTTTTAAAATTGTATTTACAAAAAGTAGTTCTTAAGTAACTATATGTTAGTAACTTGAATTAATGAATATAATTTTTTTCGATAATTGAGCCGGGATGTTGATTTTTTTTCACTTCATAATGTTTATTAGTCAGCATTTTATGTGTAATAAATAATATGAGAATTGCGGCAGCATGTATGATGAAAAATTCACAGAGAAATGTACCATTGTATATACCAATATTCACTAAGAAAGACTTCTTTTATAATTTTAATCAAATTTTTAATTCGTTTTTTTAATTTAAAGTCTTTTTAATAATTTCAGAATATATTATCACACAAAAATCCTTTTAAACCACCTTAAAATTCGAATAAAAAGTTTTTCAGTCATTATAGCGAATGATTTTTTTTCAATATAATTTTTTCTTTATTTTTTATATATATTTAAAACTGTTTTTGAGCATATTTAACAATAACTTTATTTTATTTTTCTGGATTTTTATTGACTTCTTGCTGAGACTATATTAAAAGCTTTGTTTGTGTACATGTTACTGTTGCTATATAATTAAGAGTAAATTTTAATAATAAATAAAATAAAGATTACGTAGACATTTTTAAAACAGGATTGTGTTTCGGAAATTCGTCATTTTATTAATTTCTTTTGCTATTTTGAGTTTTGTATTTTTTTAGCCACAATCCCTGAATGTTGTTTAATAATCTATTAGGAACCAAATTACTTTTATGTTTTGTTAATTACATTTAAATTTTAAATATGTTATAACTTTGATAATAATCAATAATTCTACATTATTATTCTGTTGAATTCCTATGTTAGAGCCCCCCCCCCCTCCTTTTAAATGTCAGAAAAACACTTGTCTTTATATTTTTCTTTAAGCACTTTAATTAAACACAGGTTTAAGATAGATGAATTAAATTATAAATGTAGCCTGTATAAGTAAACACCATAATTGTAAAATATAAAATAGGCTTGATAGATGAAATTTGGCAAAAGGCTGTTCTTTTTTTTTTTTTTTTTTCTAAATTCTATATTTATAAAGAAAATTAACCACAAATCTATCGAAGAATTGTCTGTCTGTCGAGTTTCCCATCCATCCTTTATTTGGTTCCATGTATTTTGGTTCATGTTTTTTATGTCTCAAATTATGTATCTGTCTAATTTTAATTTAAAAGCAAAAATAGATTACATTGCTATTTGTTTGTGAATGCATATGTGAACATGATATTTCAAAAGCCCACCAAAAAGCAAGTTGGATGAAATTTAATATGGGATCTTGACATTCGGATTGTATTGTATCGAAATTTGGGGCAAATCAGTCAAGGCAAAGTAGACCCAAAAGCGTACAACATTCTTTCTGTTATTGCACGAAGTTAAATACATACTGCTGACAAATATGACATGACCTTGGAGAGAATAACCTCACTAGTTAAATATTATAAGCATTATATCACTACGTATATATCGCATAGGAGGAAATAGAAATAAAACTCATCTTAGCAAACGCATGCACGAATATTTTTAAAATCCATATTTATTTATTTTCCAAAAGTCGAATAAGAAAAAAAAAGTAATTCTATTTTAAGCCAAAAATGCCATACTTCGCTTTAAAGGGAACAAAATTAATTGAATAATCCTGACCGTCATGTTGTGAAAAATGTACAAATATGGAAAATGCAGAAAGAGGGAAAAATCTGATTTGTTATCAAAATTTATTGCCTATGAATTTATGGGCGTATTTCTTGGCTCGAATCCAAGGTATTCTTTCTGCGTATCTCCAATGAATTTAAGAGGAATACAGAATTACGGAGTAAAAATATCTTATCGCTAGAGATCTGCGTTTTATTTTTAGAAAAATGCAAAAATGTGACCCTGCAGTCTGGAGGGATGTCGTTTTATGACGTGTTTACTGATGGAGTGGGTGGGGACTGTGAGATTTTACCCCGCTTAAAAATCGATGGAATCTCTTGAAATGTTTTGAAAGAATCGTTTGGGAAAAGTGGAGTGGCATCATTGCTTGACTATAGTTTTCTAAGATCTCATGTGCAAGTCGTTGTGAAAGATATTTTTGTGCATATATGGAAGGGTGGATTTTTTTATTATTATTATTGTTGTTATAGTTTGTGGGGGGGGGTATATTTTTTGTAGTTGTAAAAAATAATGCCAGTAAAGATTTGAAAGAGTAGTTTTGAAAAGTGCTTTCGTAAACCATGATGTTTTTACTTTCATTATATAAAACGGATTTCGTTGTTATACGAACTATATGAATAAGAAGTACAAATGTACAATATAGTACCATTTATATAAGGCATGCAAAGGAATAATGTGAAACAACATATAAATGAAAAGACTTGTAATCCTTGACTATAGTTTTCTAAGATCTCACTCATGGGCAAGTCGTTACGAAAGGTATTTTTGTGCGTATATGCAAAGGTAGATATGACGGGAGGGGTTTTTTTTTGGGGGGGGTGTATTTTTTTCTAGTTGTAAAAAATAATATCAGTAAAGCTTTAAAAGGCTAATTTTGAAAAGTATTTTCATAAACCATGAGGTTTTTAATTTCGTTATTTAAAACGGATTTCATTGTTATACGAAGTATATAAATAGGAAATATGAATGTACAATTTAACACGTTTATATAAGCTTTACAAAGGAATAACGTAAAACAACATATAAATGAAAAAAATTGCAATCCTTGACTATAGTTTTCTAAGATCTCATGTGCAAGTCGTTGAGAAATATTTTTGTGCATATATGCAAGGGTGTTTTTTTGTTGTTGTTGGTTTTGTGTGCCTGTGCGTATTTTCGTAATTGTAAAAAATAATATCATTAAAGTTTTGATAGAGTGGTTTTGAAAAATGCTTTCATAAGGTATGCTGTTTTTTACTTTCGTTATATAAAACGGATTTCATTGTTATACGAAGTATATAAAGAGGAAATACGAATGTACAGTTTAACACGTTTATATAAGTCTTAGAAAGGAATAATGTAAAACAACATATAAATGAAGACTTGTAATAGGACCTTTAATTTACAACTTTGTAAATTATTATTACAAATTAAATTATATAAATTAAAATTCATCTAAAAGCAATTACTTGTTTTAAAAAAGAGCTGATATATTACTATATAGTACTAATGCAATTTTTTTAAAATTTTAAAATAAACGATTTTTATTATATAAGGGAGAGAGAATAGCATCATTTTTGTCTTTTTTAAATACTAAATATGCATTTCTTTTTTTATTAGAATTATGTACATTCAAGTAGTCACCTAATTAACAAGTTGCCGCATACTTTTAATTTGATCATGCTCTGAAACACATTTTTTTTTCAATTGTTTATGAATCCCATATGAAATTGAGCGTCAGTCATATGTTTGGCAATGAAAATGTTCACATTTGATCATTAATTTAGTTTAGTTTAGTTTAGTTATATTAACGTCCCGTTTGAAGCAACACTAGGGCTATTTTGGGACGGACCTCGTAATTTTGAACCGCGTTCAGATGACTAGGACGACGCCTGAGCTGGCACCCCACTCTCCACACCACACCACACCAGCGGGAGGACGTTTGGTCAGGACGGATTTAACTTGCAACAGACCCCCTTACACGACGGTCCTTCGGTGGAATCGGGTCTCGAACCTGAAACCCTCCGGTTCTGAATCCCAGACCTTACCACCAGGCCACCGCGGCCCCACATTTGATCATAGTGCTTCTACGAAAACTCTCGACGTCTGTAACCGTCATTTGCTCGTCATGTTTTTCTTTCTTCGCAGAGCAAATGGGACAGAACCCAGAGCAGACGGTTGTAACCGTCATCGCCAAAAGTAGATGGCTATAGCCGTCATCTGCGGCAAAGTTTTAAAAATATTTTTAATCGGTGGCTGATGTGTTGATTTTTTATGGGTATCCAATGCAACATTATGTGTCAATTTTATTAACATGCTCACAAACAAATTAAAATCGAGGTACTTTTCCGTTAGCTGGGCGCAAATGTCGCCACTTTTAAACCAAACGCGAATTTGGCGGAATTCTACATTATTTGGCGGTTTTTCGCTTCGCCGGGCTAACGGAAAAGTACCAGTCGAGCTTTTTCAGTAGAAACTATTAAATTTGTAAAGAAATGTAAAATAATTTATTCACATTCTTTTTTTATCACCCTTAAAATTAGCATTATCAGAAAGGGAAAAAATACTCTAATTCTCTTTTTTTTTTTTTTTTTTGGAAGTATTTCCCTAAATAAGATTGGACAAATAATAAACAGGGTACGAATTTGTGAATCTTAGAATAAATAAAAACGGCGTGTAAATGAACTGAACTGAAACTACGTGACTTTACGTATTACAAAGAAAGTACTCAATCATTGCAAAGATTACGAAGCCGGCGTCCTGGCATAGGGGTAGCGCCTCTTCCGCGTGACCTGGGCGTCCTGGGTTCGAGTCGGACATGGTTGTTCTTCCTGCTCTATCTGTAAGATGTGTGAATGTGCCCACCTGTAAAAAGGGGTTGTGCAAGCGAATGTGATGCGTGAGAGGCTAAGACGTACTCTTGGCTCTAGTTGGCGCTACTAAAACAAGAGACGCTCCCTTGGCTTAAAATCACTGACTTCGTTAGCGAGCTTGTCCATGGCAAGTGCCATTATAAACAACAACAACAAAGATTACGAATGTTGGATAAAATAATACTGCCATCGTCGAAAAATACGAATTCGAGATTTTGATGAATCTCTATGTTTTAGATCACCCTGATTTTGCAAGATGGATGAAATCTGATGTATGGTCTTTGCGATGATTTGATGATGCAGATTTAATGTATTTGTAGATTTCAATCAAATTTTGGGCAAAATCTGTTCAAAGGAAACCCTATTTGTTCGATCCGTTAAAAGCAAACCTATCTATTTGATCATAAATTAACACAATAACTATAAAACAAAGCAAGTTAGATAGATAAAATTCGGTAAAAAAAAATTACCATTTACAATGTAGATACCAATCTAATTTTGAGCCAAATCCAATAAAGTATTGACTGTCTGTCAGTCTGTACTTTCAGAAACATGTAAACGTGATAATTCGAAATGCAATGATTTAAACATATCAAATTTTATTAATGATTTTGTGATTACAATTATATTTCTGTGCCAAATTTTTGCTTCAATCTTCTGGGGGGAAAAAACCACGTCTAAAACGCAATTTGGATACTTGTAACCACATGCCAGGAATGAAGCATCAATTAACTCGCCATGAAACACAGGATAGATTAAGTAAAAATGCTAAATTCATGCCAATGGTCAATATTTCGTAACTGTTGCACACCAATGCCATTCAAGACGTTCTCTGTGATAACATTTTTATTAGAGGGTATGCGAGAAGGTTTTGGAGTGAGTATCCCCATTGTTCCCACTTGCAACTATCTCTTCCACTTAAGCTTGATCGAAACTGTCAATAGTTTGATTGTCTGCTGGGTCTGATTGTGGTTGATTAGTTGAACTGTCTATAACGGGCCTTATAAGAAAGCTATAACACAGAAAATCACTTGCTAGATAAGTGATATGTGGTTTCAACTTAAAAATTTTAGGTCAAAGTAAAGAAACATGAAATGCAGATTCTTTTGACTCTACTGAGCCACATTAGCCTAGTGATCGGTTCGGTACCGGAGGGTTTCAGGTTTGAGACCCGATTCCACAGTAGAACTATCGTATAAGCGGGTCTGTTGTGCGTTAAATCAGTCGGGGCCAAACGACCTCCCACTGGTGCAGTATGGAAATTTGGAGATGGAGTGTCAGCACAGGTGTCGTCCTCATCATCTGACCGTGGCTCAAAATTACGAGATCCGCCCCAAAATAGACCTATTGTTGCTTTAAAAATGGATCGTTAATATAACTAAACTAAACTAAACCTTTGCTGTACTATTCGTCGAAACTGAATAAAAGACAAAATGCTTTTAGATGTTTTGCTGCTTGTAAGTTCCTGGTATTGATAAATTCTAAGAATATTTTGATTCCTTCAAAGGATCTTTTTCGTTTATATCTTTGCACAATAATCTGTAATATGAATGAATGTAAATATATTGCAGTAAACTACTTTTGTTTCAAAATCTAACTTTATTCTAGCCACATATTAATACAAAGTGTTCATTCAACTGCATGTAATAGAGGACCATCATCTGCAACTATACTCCTAATGGGCCTCTATGGGAAAACTTTCAACTGAGTGAAATTCCGTAGTGGGCAATCACAGACTGAAATAAATTGGTTTGGGTTAACTATCACGAAAATATGATTATTCGCTGATTCGGGTAAGTATAGTTAAAAAGCTTTTATTGAGTTATAATAAACAATGCATTTTGAAATAAATTCTACCATAAGGGAAACATACTTTATAATTTATACAGCAAAATGGTTATTTTGGTTTCAAAATTTAAGAAGATATTATCTTTCGACTGGGTTGCCATGACAACAATCTGTGTCGAATTTAGATGTTTTGTGGCTTTGAGCTGCGTATAGTGTTCTTTTGTTTACTAAATGACCAATTTAATTTTTCTCATTTCAATATATATTTTAATTAAATCAACATGATAACGATTTCTTTCTTCTTTTTTTTTTCGCTTTGTAAAAATATGGATATAATCATTCGTTTCTAATATGCATATAATGATAGAAAATTATACTAGCAAAATACATGAAAATAAATCACAATTAATAGTTAAATGATTTTATTAATAAGTAAGGAAATCATTGATTGTGCCAAAAGAAAATAATAAACTTTAAACAAATTTAACATTAAAAATTATTATATTGTATGCATTTTATTAACAGCTCTTATGCATGAATAATTATGAGCTCTTGTGCATGAATAATGAATAATTAATATTTCTGTTTATTATAATAACTAATTAATTCCTGGCCTAGAGGTAGCGCGACTTCCCCGTGATCTGGGCATCCAGGGTTCGAGTCCTTTTTCGGGCATGGTTGTTCTTTACCCTCTGTTTTATTTGTGAGGTGTGTGAAAGAGCCCCCCTGTGAAAAGGGGTTGTGCAAAAGCGAGTGTGTGAGTGTCATCTTCATATGAGCTAGAAGTCAGACTTCTGCCTTCGGGTGCTCAGGGGTCTTTACCCTCAAAAGCTATTGCATCGCCCCTTTCCGTTGTAACTCTGGCGCGACACCATCATCTTCATCATTAAGTCATTTAATATTTTAATAAGCCATTATAACCACACATTATAGTTCTAATATTTTATAATTCTAGTATTTATATTTTTATTATGTGAGAACATGATGTTTTGATTTGAGGATTTTGAAGCCACAAAATGCACGGGCAGAAAACAGGCGATTTATCGCTTTTGTGGCATAATTTTTTCGCTATTAGGGTTGTTAGAAAATGATAAAGAAGGTTGCCATATTTTTTGACTTATCGCCAACAAAAAGTCAGAATTTGGAGCAAATGTCCGCCATGTACTGGATTCTCCAGTCTGGCCAATAAAATGCATGGTCATATAAAGTTATCACCCGAAGAAATACACAGAAGAAAATGGGAAACAGTTAAACAGCAAGGAAAGGTATCGAATTATATGATTTTTATAAATTTTTCTTGTTGGGAATTAGGCTAATAACATTTTTGAATCGCCCTGCCTACGGCCTTCTTTTTCCAATGACAGTAGGCAGTTTCCTACACGGTCTAGTCAAAATTTCGCTTCTGAACCGCTGTACTTTTGTAGATGTTCGTGCAATACAAGGGATGAATATTATACTTAATTTCAACTCAAAAGTGATGATGTTCATAAAAGGACAAAGTAAATAATAGATTTTTTATATATATAAACGATACACGAAAGGAAATTTAAAGAGGATTCGAAACAAGTGGAAACAGCATAATTTTTCAGAATTGACTCGTCTATCTTTATTAGCATTGATATATCATGCATAGCAATTTTCCTGTCACCCAATATATACAAAAAATACAAGCCAAAAAAAAAACCCTCATAATGAGGGGGGGAAATGAAATTCACTGTTATGTAATATTTTAAATATTTATTTATAATAAATTGCGCTTAAATACAAGTACACATCAGCAATTCTAATAATAAAACCATACGCCAATTCCCATCGTATCAGCTTGTACTATTTTTCGAGTTACACATTTTCATTTGGCCAGGTGGTAAGAACCCGGCTTCGAAACCGGAGGATTTCAGATTCGAAACCCTCGTGTAAGCTGATCTGGTGCACATTAAATCCTTCGATTCCAAACGTCCTCCAACTGGTGTGATATAGAAATATGGAAAGGGTGGTGCCAGCTCAGGTGCCGTCTTCGTCATCTGACAGCTGTTTAAAATTCCGAGTTCCGTTCAAAAATAGCCCTAATATTGCTTTAAAACGGGATGCTAAATATAACTAACTAAACAAAAGCCCTTGAACGGACAGGCAGACATGTTTCCATATAGCGGATATTTCCCAAAATTCTACAGAAATTTGCAATCTATTTTATGAAATAAAAAATATTTGAGCTATCGTCTTCAAGACAGGCAGAAAAAATTCCATGAATGTATTTCTTTAACCTTCAGAGAAATGAAAAACTTAGAAATGCGTCATTAACCCTTGGTAGAATTTTTTTGATAGAATGATTCCAATTCTTTTTCTTTCTATACTTAATATAAAAAAAAAGTGAAACTATAACGTTTTTTTTTTCTCTTCTCAGAAATCGCTACAAAACTTTATATGTTTCAATATAGTACAATGATTCTTTGAATTATTAACACAATAGTTTTCACGCTTCTTATCTCTTTTAACCCTTATCCATCAATGACACGATGCTAAGCTCTATTTCCATGTTATGCATGGACGGTAAAACAGTCTGGCCTATATAATATTAATATTCGATCTTTGTGCAAATGTTTCAAGTCGGTTGCACAAAATGTAAAATCGTTCTCGTTTTTGGACGTTACTCATCACTTCTTTTGGAATATGTTTCTAAGAGAACAAAGAAATGTATACGTGTTTCGAAATTATAACAAGAAATTACATTTTTATGTAATGAAGGATATAAAATTATGATATTACAGTAAGTAATAAATGCTTACAAAGGCTCCTAGAAATTAAGGGACTTTTCTAAATGAATTAAAATTTTAATTGCATTTGTAATATATTTTTTTTATTTATGATAAAGTTTTAAGCTAGCATACTTTCTATAAATTGATTGACAAAAAAAATTGTAATTCTAGCAGGATATAAAATTTAGTTACTAAATTTGGTTTTTAGTAAAAATTTAATATTAAAGAAGATAACTAAAAAAAACTATTTTTCTTCTACGACTTGTAGAACATATTATCAAATGAAAATCGTTTTTACAACATTTAATCTTTGATTTCCATATAATATTTTCTTTAATTTTAATAAATTTTTCAAAATTAAATTTATGCGACAAATTTTAATCAGACATTTTTATTTTCATTCAAATACATTATATTGTTTCACCATACATTTTATTCGTGTGTTTTGACCCCCTAAATTGTTTTGTCATGTCGTCTTATGGAGTCTCAAACTTGCAAAGTGAAATTCAATCATTCTTAAACGCTGTACAAATATTACATGTTATATAAAATTCGATCAACTCCATAAACAATTCAAATTTTTATGTATTTTAAATAAGTAAGATATATTATTGGTATAAATATGACGTGAATATGCTATCATTAGATGTGCGATGAAATTTCTAGAAAACATTCGGTTGTTACAAAATAACTAATTATTAGTATGATATTTTATCTAAAGCTATCCATTAGAGACATCTAATAATTTTGTATCCTAGTCAGAAAAACGAAGATCAACCCTGCTGCTGTATTTTTCTAAGCATATTGTCTGCTGCCTTATAGGAGAAAACGCTGAATAGATTTGACCAATCCGAGGTAAGAATTTGAATTGAATTTGGTCTCTATTCCAATTATTATAGAAACAGCGTTTTTGAGATTCAACAAGTGAGAATGGTTTACCAAAACTTTTTCATATACTATCCAATAAAGGTGAATTGTGTCTTGCACACGTTTTTTCCGATCGATTGAAAACCAAATTTTGAAACAATTATATTTACAGTCAGAAAATCATATACCAAATTTGACATATTTAAGTCATTGCGATTTCAAATTATCATGCTTATATGCTTTTGAAAGTACAAACCAACAGACGTTCAACTCTCAGACAGATTTGGCTCTTAGGTGTCTATATTGCGAATGCTTTGCATGGTATTGGTAAATAATTTTTACTAAATATTTACCATTGTTTGCAATCTAGCATTTTTACTGAATCTATCGTGCGAATATGTATTTTGGACGTCTTTATTTCCAAACAATTGAAACCAAAATTTGCTGCGGAACTACAATTGTAGTCACGTCACATGACACCATTCTGTGTCCACGGTGCATATAACACTTAGATTTATCTAAATAGATGGGAATTGGTTACGATATCTGATATTGAATTTAAATGATTTAAACTTTGCGTTTAGGGCCGTTTGTGTTTACATGCACGCATAAATACAGTTCGATAAATGAGCAGACCTTTGAGAGATCTGATTAATTTTTTTTTAATTTACATTTCAAATATTAAACCTATATACCAAATGTTTTTTTTTATTTATTAAGATTTTTAAACATTGTGTTAAATTGTTCTAAAACAGCCGGATGGATAGACTTCCTCTGAATGGTTTTTGTTAAAAATTTGGTGTAAAATCCATTTGGTTTAAATATTTCCTTTTTAAAAATAAATCTTTGGCTACCTAAAAGAATTTTTAAGTTATTGTGTTTACAGAAATATATAGTTCCAAAAATGTGTTTTTCAAACTGAGGGAAGTTTGAAACTGGAGATTAAACACAAGCTCGAGTTGGAATTTCTTGATGATTGTAATACTTTCTCTTGTATGTATTATATACCATAAAACAATGAAATTCAATGATAATATTTTTATATTAGCATTTAATATACATTACGAATCACTTGACGAACAAATAATCTGTTCATATATTCTTTTTAAAGATTATATGATGCAAAAATTATTCAAAACATGCCACTGAAGAATCAATTGGATTAGAGCGCTCAATTTTTTCTTGGATAATAAGATCTTACAAAGAAAAGGTTTTTTTTCAAACGCTTACTTAGATTTTTAATTAATTATAAATTATTAATCAAAATTTTATTTTTTCTCGTTAACTTCAGAGATATTATGCAGAAATATAATTTTTTAAATACTTTAAAATTTCATATTATTAGATTTTAACTGATATTAATATTATTCTCGTGCAATATAGTTCATTAACTCTAAACACAATATTAATTTATAAATCCGTTGATATAAAATGGAAATAATATTCTGTTTAACAGTAGAATCGACTTTTATACAATAAGATTTAATTTTATAATTTATAAATTTACAATATTAAAATATTTAATTTTTAAGATTTGCTTCAGAATTTTTTTTCCATATCTATTGGAAATATCAAGTATTTTGCACTATAAAAATATTTAATTTTAAAGATGTGCTTAAAAATTAAATTTACACTATAAAAATATTTAATTTTAAAGATGTGCTTAAAAATTAAATTTACACTATAAAAATATTTAATTTTAAAGATTTGCTTCAGAATTTTCGTTCCATATCTAATGGAAATATCAAGTATTTTGACTGCTTTGATATAATTTTTTGAATTCATTAATTGATTTAGAAATGACAACGTAATCTTAACTGAATATAAAGGAATATATATA
>JAPMOR010052983.1:259959-297079 GCA_026543865.1 Argiope aurantia | reverse complement strand
CACGGCCACACAGGACTCATGCTGTTGAGGAGCTCCTGGAAAGTGAAGATATCACTCGAATGGATTGGCCGGCGTGCTCCCCTGATTTAAATCCGATAGAACAATTGTGGGATGCTTTGGGGAGACGCCTTGCGGCACGATTACATTCTCCTGGGAACACTCGACAACTTAAACAGATGCTGATTGAGGATTGGGCACTCTTACCTCAAGAAATGTTGGACAATCTGGTGCTGAGTATGGGGAGACGGTGCGAAGCAACCATTGCAGTAAGGGGAGGGCATATCCCATACTAAGGAACATCTGCTTGCTGTTCTTTCTCTTGGACAGACAATCATGTGTAACAATACTATGAGTTCAATAAAGCCTTTTTTTGTTTGATTCCATACTGTATGCATTGTATTCATTTCTGCGCAATTATGCTTTCGTCATTCTTTCAGAACAAAATGTTGTATCTCATTTCTGAATTTCATGTCTCTCAGATGATTTGTCGTGAAGTTATGGCAAAAAACATAACTGTTGCTTAAGTTTTGCACACCAGTGTATATATATATATATATATATCTCCTACAGAATTAACTCTTGCTTAAAAACTTGCTTTCATGATTTCATACATGCACATGCTATTTGATGACTCATCGACAAATAATAGAAGCCATTTTTAGATCCCTCAATATTTTATCGACTGCATGTTTGAACATTTGAAGTATTGAATATCCCACCTCATGCCAGTTTCGTTCCGTCATCCACTCTCTTAAGGGCAGAAGCACAAAAACAATTGAAAGTCACAGATAAATTTGTGAAGTTAATGGATAGAAAAAGATAAGTGATTGTATAGTAAGAAAATGGCTGCATAATTTCAAAGAAGGACGCGAAAAATCTCATGGTGAAAAAAAAAGTGGGCGGGGAGTCTGCTTGATTATGATTTGTTTATAGCAGTTGAACAGAAGATTAACGAGAATAAAAGTTCATCATTACGACACGGACAAAATATTTTCCTCACATTTCCCTTTCATTTCTTTATCTCTAGCGACATCTTTCTCGAACAAGGACATGCAAAACCCAATGTCCTGTTAAGATAAATGCTTCAACAATGGTGACAACTATGTTGAAAAATAGCTTATGCACTGCATTTCATTGTGCAATAAAAAGGTTTTTCTAATAATAATTTGCTTTGTTTATTAATTCCTTAACGGCATTCAGTTTCTGAATACTCCTAGTAAAAACAATTCAATGCTATTTGCTGAGTCTTGTAAAAATGTAATAGCTACTATTTTAAAATTAACCACTTAATTAATAAATAATCTTTCCATTTTCTAACAAACATGAAGGCTTCATTCTATCTCTCGACACATTTTACTTGAATATTGTCAGCTCTCGAAAATGTCTGTCTGTTAATTGCAACTGACACAACAAGAAAGGCAAGAAGCTGTGCGGAAGTGGAACTCGGCGGGAGTGCTCGAGTGGACGGAAGTAGAGTTTTGCGGGTGGTTCCTCACTTCCGGTCAGCCCTAACGATTTCTGAATGGGTTGGAGAGAGCTTCTGCACTGCATCCGCCCGGGATCAATGCTATAGAGAAACAAAAGGGATGCAGCCTTTCCGTTTTCTTCGGTCTCCAATAGAATTTTTTGTTGATGGATTTTGTGTCACATGTCACACGAACGCACTATTTTTAAAGCATTCGTAGACATTCTCGATTAAGATTAAGATTTGGTGAAAGTTATCCAATGTACTAATACAGCCTGTTATATAATTCTGGACGTGAACTTGAAGCATAATTTGCCCTCAGAATTTCTTTATAATTACAAAAAAAAAAATGCTAAAGAAGTTTTTTTAGTGATTTACAGGGTCTCCGTAAAAAAATGTCCCAATTATACTTTTTAGTAATATCAGCTGCTATTTTTGTAAAATTTTGGTTAAATAACTCAGAGAATTTTAAATAAGTGCATGCGGGAGTACTATTACTTCGTTGTGCATGCGCAACAAAACAGCAGCAACGATTTTCTCGTTTGCAGTGCCACCTATACAAAATGGCAACTCCTGAGAGTAAAAATTTTCGGTTCAGAAATTTCCTAAGAGTGGAAATGTAATTTCAGTTAAGCATGCGTTTGTTTTAAAAGTTTAATCATGATCCTGCATGTAGCAAACAATACTTCTAATTCTATTGTTCCGATTATTCTGGACTTCTTAACTAAAGTATGGGAAGAATAGACTGAATATGTACCAAAGGTATACATATTAATTGTATATACATATACATATTGAACATTTGTAAGAAAACTAATTTATCCTCAATTTGATATATAATTTATTGTAAATAATATAAATTAAACTGTTATAATATACCATAGAAACAGGGATATTCTTTTATAAACATCTTGTATTCATTTAATTTCTTCTTAGCAAGTTATCATTACCCAAATTTGTGCAAAATTTCAAAAATTCTATAAATACTAGAGAGGCTAAGGGAAACACTAAAAACAATTTATCTATATTTTCAATGCAATTGCATTTGTATGGTTATATAGTTCATGTATATTTGCTAGTCAAACATGTATAGCACAAGTAACTGGTTCATAGCTGTGAACGGATTTTGAAGCTCACCGTGAACCGTTCTCTGTGAAGTCTGCCAGTCTTTCGGAAAATGCAAGGTGATTCGCAATGCAAATATGGATGTATTTGAGTGTAGTTCATCGTTCCTCGCGAATATATTTTTTTTCTCTTTTATAGTTTGTTATTTAATATTGCTTTGGTTTTACAAATATTGTATATTTTCTTACAACTTCCTTTTTTTTTCATTAGTAACAATAATTTTATATAGTAGCAATTTTACGAGTAATTTTTGATTTCGTTCTTATACACAATTTTCTCCTGATATTAAATTTCTGGATTTTAAATTTTTCGATTATGTGTGAAAATAATTTCAATGATCGGCTCGCGAGCATTTTGATCCCCCCCCCCCCTCCTTTGGTTCCAAAGATCCCGTGATTAACCTTGATGCTATATTAATGCCAAGTTCATGATGGCGCTATGTTATAGGTAGCATTGTAAAAGTTTGAGTACTGTCCCAATAATCTCCTTGCCCTGATTAATGCTGCTAATGACTTTCATGGCCATTAGATCTGCCTGTCATAATCACAGTTATCACAATGATAGACTTTCAGATCTCTTAAGGAGTCAAGCAGAACGAAGGTAAATTTATCAACGAATCTAGTTGCTTGTAATTTAAAAAAAGGATTAACTTCAAGTGAATGAGAAAACTCAACGAGCATATGGGTGATAAATTTCCGAAAACCAAGCAGATTCTCACTTTCCTAGTGGTTATAGTAAGATGGGGTCGAGTTAGTTCCATTCAGATGAAGGAACCTACTTACTGAGGGTGGGGGTGGTATCTGACATTGTCTGAAGATGACCGATACAATTCTATTTTCAGTTTCAAAATATTGTTGCGCAGACAATTATTCAACTTGTTCAGATGCCAGGGTAGTGTAGGGGCTATTCTTTTTAATTCTTCCATCTTCAGTTGCAGTGAGAGAGAACGAGTATGTCAGGGTAGTGTAGGGGCTATTCTTTTTAATTCTTCCATCTTCAGTTGCAGTGAGAGAGAACGAGTATAAGAAGTAGCATGATGGAGCCACTTTTCCAATGATGTGACATATCTCTTAATGAGGGGCCTGGCAATTGAAAATTCTTAAACAAACTACAGCACACATATTTTTACTTGCAGGAACTCTCCCATTCATTCACTAGTATAATTACACACTTACGGTTAAGGAGTATATTATATGGCTTTTATATAACCGAATTCTATGTATTTAATGGCTGTTTTGAATAACATAAAATGAAAAAAAATATTGCCATCTGTACATTATTTATTTACAAGCATTATTTTTAAATTAGGATACATCCGGGAATAGCAATTTTACAGTATCCTATGACAATTTAAAATCTGAGCAAATAATCACTGAAAAAAAATTACTTTATGCAAAATGTTTATAATTAAAAGTATTTTAAAGGTTTGCGAACAATTTTTTCCTTGAAAGATATTAAGTATAATGAAAAAAAAAGTTATACATTAAATTTAAAAAAAAACCTTGCAATTATGAAGAATTTAGTATTATCTGTAAATAAAATAAATAGTAAAGAAAGAAATTATATTTCTCAATGCTTCTCTCCTACTTCTTTTCGATTATCCCATTAAAAAAAACTCATGAAAATGTAATGATATTACAAAATGAATCTAAAGCTGGCAAACAACTGTTATTCAAACAACTGCAGTTAAAAGGTAACTAGGCATGGAGAATAACTACTACTTAAAGCTTCAACTGTAACTATTAGAAAACTATTAGAATTATTCACAATATAAGAAACAAGTCAGAAACTGTCAGTGTGCTTCGCGTGACTTATTTTAAACAGGCATACTTTCATAAACCTTTATTATTATTATTATCACTATTACTACAGGCTTCCATACTTCGAGAATTGAAGAAATGATACAGTATATGGGAAAACGATTACACCTCACTCTCTTTCGTTTATTCTTTTATGATACTGTAAACTTCAGATGAATGTGTAAATGGAAAAAGTTTTGATTGTATCTAAAAGTAAAGAAATCATTTAATATTAGAACTATTTTGAGTTAGAATAATATGTCTTGAATGTCTTGAAATACTCAATATTTATAAGCATAGCTGGGTAAATTATGATATATATTTAATCAGAAAGTGCATCTAACAGACTATATTCATAGGTTGTGTATATTTATTTCTAATTAATCATCATAATAAAAATATTGGGTTGTTCGGAAAATAATTTCTTTTTTTTTTGTGTAAATAAAAGACAGTTTTTGTATAATAAACAAATATTTACTAAATTATATATTGGCCGTTCTGGTCCAACACCTTGTGCCATCTTTCTGGTAGTAGCATCATTCCACGCTCATAAAATTTTTGGTCTGTGCTGCCAAAAAACGGATCGGGGTGGTTTTTGACCTCCTCATTTGAGGTGAAGATTTTACCGTCTAAAAAATTTAGCGAACCAGTTCTGGCACTGGCGTACTGTCAACACACCTTCTCCATGCACATCGGTCCATTTCTTTTTGGCTTGAACAGCATTTTTACCCTTTCTGTAGTAAAACAGTAAGATATGTCGAAAATGCTGCTTATCGCTCTCCATATTTAAAAGGACACCAACCAAAAACTACTGCGTAGAATGAATTGGAATTTTTCACACACAAGCCTTGCTATATGAGCTCTCAAAGCATATAAAAATTATACGACTTAAATGTGAAGTTGGGTGCAAAAAATACGATTAAATCCTCTGTCGGGAAAAAACGAAATTACTTTCCGAATAACCCAATAGTTAATTAGGGTGTAATACAAAAAAATGTTAATGGTTATCTGTTCGTTATCATAAGAAAATTGAGCTTGATTCCGATTTGAAAGTCGAATTCATTTCTATCAATATGCCTGGAATTTTAAAAACAGGTAACACTAGCCTTATTTGGCGGCAGCTAGTTCACCGGGATTAAGGCTAGCTGAAATTTTCAATTAAATATTTTATCTAACTTGGTCTTTATGGCTTTTTCAGCACAATATTTTTAAGTTTCAGCTTTTCAGGATCATATTATTCACAGTGTTATAGAAGAATTAGGCCATTCTGTTCATTGCAATATGCATTTCCTTAATTCTCGGCCAGTTCTTGTAAAATCAGAACATAAGCGGAAATGATTAAACTTCATTTCATGCACAAATGTTTTGGCTAAAATCGAACATATTTTTTTTAATATGACTACTTAGAATAGAATAATAACAAAATAGTCTTATATCACTTACAGAATATTTTTTTAATAATTTATGTAATATATAGAAAAAATATTCAGCAAAGAAATTCAGTTTTTAATTTTACAACCGTAAGGATTTAAATCATGCAATTAATATTATTTTATTTCGTTTGAGACAGTAAATTTATTTCTAAAAACTTTATTAAATTTGAATTTTATACAGTCTTTTAACTCTAAATAATCTTACTTAGTAAATTATTCTTTAAATTTTAAATCACTAAAGCTTTCAATCTTCAGTGATCAAATCTGACCGAGTTATGAAGCCCTGAAAACCAGTACTTTAGGAAATCCACAATTTAATTATTTTAAGTCAATAACCTTTAGGAAAACTCCAAGTTCTGATTGGTGCATCTTCTTTGAGATGGTCAATGGAGTATCCAAAATTGTGCATTTTTATAAAATAAGGATACTTAGATGTCAATAAATTCCTCCGTTTTAGATGCAAAAATTGAAAATATTTTTTATTTAAAATGTTAGTGTCTGAATAATATGATTCATAGGATAGAAGATCTGCATAAAAATCCAAAATTCGTAATTCAGTAGAACATTTATTGACTCCAACTACATAAAATATAATTTTTTTTAAATTTTATTCAGACCAATTTTAATGTATAAGCTTAATATTAATGGTTTTGAAATTAGCTGTTGAGCGCCAATTAAAGTGATTACTCAGTATATACAAACCATATTCACCGAAATAGAAGATAATTACTGAATTAATAATATAAATATTTTAAAAGAACACAAAAACATTTTTACCTACACTCACTTTTCTAAACAAAAGATTATGTTTCATGTTTATTTCATTTCATACTGATATGTGCTAAAAATGACACTAGATTCACTTTTCAGTAAGAGTTAACTTAATCTTTCAAAACTATTAATAGCAACATATTAATAAAATTAATTTTTCCCATCCACTCATAACGTGTCTTGCAAGTTAAATTTTATTTTTATTTCGTATGAAATATATTGTTATAAAATATACTTTAACTATTTTTTTAAAAAATAATTAAAGTATAAAGAAAAATGATATGATAAAATATTGACAGTATTGAAAAGATAGATTTTTAAGCTTTAATCTGATGTGAAAATCATTTTTAAACCGTATTATTTTGAGATGTTATCGCTAAAAAATGCCAAAATTTAGCTTAATTTTGAATTAATAACAATTTTTTAAAAATTTCTCCGAAGTGCATATCTCTACTCTCTAAAGTATATATGTAAGAGGTTTATTAGCTCTAGGTCAAATGGTTTAGCCTGTTGAGTGCCAAGACACAGACACAAGAACATTCAAATTTATTAAGCTGTAATTATGTCTTAAGTTATTATTACACCTTATAATTCATTGCGTCTATTTTTTAAACATCTACAACTTCTTATTTAAAATTTTTCCTTTGAGAATAACAATTATTTACTTAAACGACAAAAACTGGTGGTAACCACCTCCCATCTCTTCCTTATCAGGTAACACATCTGGTGGTGTGGAGGGGGGGGGTGCCAGCTCAGGTGTCGTCCTCCTCATCTGACCGCGGTTCAAAATGACGAGGTCCGTCCTAAAATAGCCCCAATGTTGCTTTACAACGGGACGTTAATATAACTAAACTAAACATCTGGGTGTAAACTTAGAGGCTTGATTGGATAGCCAACTCAACATACTCAATTCAAAACTGCCGTTATGTATTTTTTTTTCCCCTGAAAAAGTACAATTTTCTATATCTCTCTATACACATACACTACAGACAGCAATTTCCGAACTACAGGAACATTGCCAATCAATTTCCTGCTTTGAAGAATAGCTAAACACTCAAAATGCTCTATATACATAAACTGAAAATATTCTTTTCTTTAAATTTTTATTTGTAGATGACTTTTATTTTCATCCTGTTCTTTCGTTCAACGGTTTTATGTGTTTATCTCTCTACTGCTATCGATAACAAACTGGATTTCTGAGAAAAAAATTGAGAAATTCTGCAAGATAAGAAATTCACATAAAAGAGTTTTTGAGATAAGATCTTTGTTCAATTGTTATATCACTACTGTTCGTCAACAGATTGTGAGACGACCACATTTCGACGATTCCATCTCATTAAGGGGTGAGGGGCGGAACGATGAACACATTTCTGGTATTCATCTTTGACCTTGGATTTCCCCCATTAGATACTTGTTAGTTCATTTTTTTTTTTCACGTGTACGTGAGTGTTGTTTCGTTTCTGACAGCATTTTATTTTAACTCAAATTTTCGCATTGATATTGGCTAGTTCAAATGGCAAAAAAGTTTTAAGGAGTGGTACGAAGAAAATTTTAGTAATTATTTCATGTTATATATTTAAAAATAATAATATTCTTAAGTAGAAAAATCATTAATAATGGTTCTTTTAATATCAAAATATATAAAATATCATGGATTTTAAAGAAAATATTTATAATATTTTAAATATCTCCCTATTTATAGCAATTCCTCAGTTGAAAATAAAATATTTTAAATAGAATAAAATCTGGATTATCCATTGTTTTTAATCTTAAACTATTGTCAAAAAATTCAATAACACAATAATATAAATTTAATATTAAAAAGATCATTACTATTTTGTAAAAATATAATTATCAAATTTTAATGACAGAAATTTTTAATTTATTCTTCATAATTTAATGTTTATGCCTCTTACATTAAATAAAAATTGCTCTGAAATATTTTACTGTGCATTAGTACCTTTTTACTTCTGTATTATTAATTATCTGTAATTTTTACGTCTCGAGTCTTCATTGTTAACTGTAAACATCTCCTCATTTTGTCTTTCCTTTCCTCCTCTGTTGCACGTTAAATCCGTCATGACCAAACGTCCTCCCGCTGGTGTGGTGTGGAGAGGGGGTGCCAGCTCAGGTGTCGTTCTCGTCATCTGACCGTGGTTCAAAATGACGAGGTCCGTCCCAAAATAGTCCTAGTGTTGCTTCAAACGGGACGTTAATATAACTAAACCAAACCAAATCCTTTCCTCCTATTTTGACGAATTAAACCCCTCCTAACGCATGAGTAAAAGCGCGGTGGGTTTTACAATCCGTTGTCGAACAGTACTTATAGAATATTCTTAAATACATGCTTTGTCTTACACAACAAACTAATACTAGAAATATCTAAATTCTGATTTCTAACACATCATTACATATACTTTTTTAAACTGCAGATGCGCTATTACCTGGATATCAGCAAGAAAAAGAGATGGAACAATCATTGCAGAAAATTTTAAAACTAAGTAGAAGTGTTCTGTAAGATTTCTTGCATCATTTAATCAAAATTAACGATAGAAAGAGACGTAAATCAAAAGAACATAAATCAAAATTTATTATAATATAAATATTAAAAATAGCTTAGTTACAGACAAATACAGTCAAAATACAAAGTAAAACGCGAGACTACTTAATTCAGATCTGTATAATATTAAACTCTTTTTCTGTTTCCTAGGTAATATGTCATGATGTCCAGTACACAATTAACTTCCTTCTTCTACAAATGATCAAAACTTGTTTATCTGAAAAGAAAAAAAAATTCTTGTAACTTTTAAACAATATTTAATTTTAAAAAAATGCCACCATTTTAAGGACGAGCATTGTCTAGATTTCTATTAACCTAATTGCAAAGTCTAGTCTTCAGACAGTAATTATAACCAAGTTTGGACCCTGTTCTAAGTTCGAAATTCGATTTTAGGAAAGATCATCCATGTAATGGGTCTGGAGCATATTAAATCTGACACCGAGAGTAATACCTTCTGGAGTATAAGGTGGAGAAAGCTCCTTGACTCAGATGTTGTCTCCGTCATCTGATCGGGGTTCAAAATGTCGAGGTCCATCCCAAAAGAGCCATCAAGCTGTTCAAACTGGAGGAATAATGTAAATAATCTAGTCTAATCATTATTCATATTTCATGACTATAATAACTAAGAAACTACAAATCAATTCCGTTAAGAAAAATGCAAATTATTGTTTTCTACACACTTTGTTTCGTGTTTGAAAAGATGGAATTTTGCAATCAATTTCTCATTCATTTCTTTATGCATTAAAGTTTTGGAAGCTTATACTTTTAATTATCAGTAAATTGATTCATTTATTTAAATTCTATTATTTAATTAATTTGCAATTATTAAAACTAAACTAATCTCTACTATTCAATAAAAATTTCTTTTTTAATAAAAATATGTTTTACAAACTTTTTGCATTAATTTGTTAAATTCATAACGAATTTAAGCTATCAGAACTTGGATGGAATTATAAATTGCCCTTATGTATAAATATTGCAACTGTTTCCTAAAGACAATATACTGTAAACCATACCCAACATTGTCTTTTTTGTACTTACTCAAAATTCAATGTGCATTCATCAGATTCAATGTACATTATTTAAGTGGATTCGATTGCATTAATTCACAAACAATCTGATACTCATTTCTGGATAGTTATAAATTAATCAATCTATTAAACTGACATATTAAATATGAATAAATGAATATTTGTGGATTCTGAGTTATTATTTTCAACTCCATTAAGAAAATGCAGAGAGAAAATATTGTAATAGTAAAAATATTCAAAATCAAAAGTTTGACGAATCCCCATGTCAAACCATTGAAAATGACTACCAAAAGGTTGTATTTTGATTTGGCTGAAATAAAAATGTCAACGAAAAATAAATTCTGAAATGCAAAAAATTAATTCCAGAAAGAATTGCATTTTACTTTGCTAATCAAAATCGATAACATTTAAATTCTTATGTCAATTAGAGTCATTACATTCATTCATCATTTATAAATCGGAATATGAATTCGAATTTATACAAAAACTCTGTCATGGCCATCTAGTCCCAGAACAAACGACTGGAATACAACCCCTCCTCCCCTTTATTAACCAAACCGTATTCCAATATTTCTCTCTCCCCTCTTTATCACAGACCTAGAAGCAATTAAGAGAGTTGCCCCTCCCCAGTAAAAATGAAATACTAATCACTGATTAGGCAACTCTATGGGTGATAACATCTATCATATAAAATCAATAGTAAGGATTAAAATACCTAGGTTCATCAATTTTAAGTACAACGTACTCACTATTTCATAAATTTTTCAATTAACGAGTTAATTTAGGATCAGGGAATGAATTCCACGAAATTTTTGTTAATGCCTTTTTAAATTCATTCTCACCTATGAATTTATTCCATTTGTATAAGTTTTCATAGGTAAAAACGACACGTAAAGGGCAATTTGAAATAACGAGGTACAATATAGAAATGATAAAAGATACAGAATTATCTTCTGATCAGAACAAATATGAAAATGGAATGTAGTCTCCCTATATTCCATTTTTTTCTGAGAAAAAAATAACTATAGTTCTTTTACATTTCATTCAAGTTTTGTTAGAATGTTTGTATGAAAATACAGAATTTGTATATGAGAAAATGGAATATGGGGAGAGTTCTAAATAATTTTAAGCACATAAATACAGAAAGAACCTACAAGATTTTCTTCATTTCACACAATCATTTTACTAAACATATTGAAAAGAATTACCATAAGCATGTAGAGCTTTTATTACTATCTTTCCAAAGATCTAGGAACTATTTTATTCTCGGTAACTTAAAAGGTAACTTAAGAAAATATTTATTTTTTTAATTTACTATTAGATATTTTCAATGCATTCCTAACAAAAAAAAATATTCTTAAGAAAGGCAGTAATTAAAAAAAGCAAATAAATATTGCAGCTTAAATTACAATAATTGAACAATGTTTTACACTAATACATTATAAACTAAACTGTACTAATATAATATAAACATGTTTTATACTAATCAAATTATCTTATCCTCAACTTTATTGATATATATATATATAATAATATATGGTGTGACACATTTTTAATGCTGGTTAAATTTTCTAAAACGGAAAATGATTCTTTTTTTATAATATTCTGCAATTATTGGGAAGATCGTGAAAGTAGATTCTTCACCATATTTGATCACCTTAACAGCATAAATGATTATACTTACAAAATATGAAAGCCCTGATGGTAAATGACTGATAAATTACAATTATTCACGATTTCTTGTCAGTCGTTGAATCAACAGGTATTACGGTAACATCCTCTTCATTATAGGCTCCATTTATCGATCCAGAATTAACAGCTTCCGCTTCCTTTCTTTTCAATTCCTCTCTGGTAAGAGATGTACCTTCTCGGTGTGAGCCGCTAGAATTATAATTTGGCACAATAACTTTTTTACTAAGATTTTGCTTGTGTTCTTCTTTGACATCAAGCAAGGGGTCATCTTCGTCGTCATTTGATGTACGTCTCAAAGCAATAAGAGAAATTATAATCAAGACGAGACAAATCAAAACTATACTTCCCAAAACGGAGTAGGCAATGATTTTGGGGTTATTCAGTTGGCCTTTCAAAAAATGAGCCCAATCTTCTGTGATATGAATCTCCAGACCGACCCAAAGAACAGGGAAAATTCCCTCTGGGATATCATCAAATTGTACAAGACCTGTCACTCTGCTCAGTTCAAGGTTGATCTGGAACTGAACCTGAATATCAAGAGATATTCCGGTTATGGGGTCCACGTCTAAATGGGAGCTATGGTTTGCTTCATTTGGGTGAAGGCCGTTGATGTTACTTAGGTATGAAGGATCAGCCATATAAAAATGAGGCCATGAAATCAAAGCTGGAGCTCCAAACTGACAGTTTTTGATGTCAGAAACTCCTGATGGTCGTTCTTTTATATCGAAGCATGCATTTTCTGGATTTTCTGTGCCATTGGCAAAGATTTGTCTTGTGGGCTTAAAGCGCTTAACTATTACGCCATAATGGTTCACATCTTCTGTATAATTAAAAGTTAGAGACCTACAAAAGATCGATTGGAAAAAAGTGTATGTTTCTGGAATGTCTGGTTGAGGAGGGCCGGTCTCTATGCTTGTTCCATTTATCAAATTACAACTATCATCTTTCCAAAAAGTCACTTTGTTCTCACCGTTCCACCTGTTGATGATGTTCGTCATCTGTGGATCGTCCTCTCCAGTAAAAACAGTGAAAAGACCATCATTAGTGGCATTTTTACCGTACAGCCAAGAAAATAGTCCATCCCGGTAAGGAATGTTCGGTATAAAAAAAGGAGCAACCTTTATTATCGGATCAGGATATCCTTCATATGCCAGTTCTCTTACTGATTTTTGAATAATTATATGCTCGCCTGCTACACCCAGAATAGCTGATACTATTATTTTTTCCAATATATTGTACTTTCTAAGTATATCAGCAGCAATAATAAGAGGCCCATTTAGAGTCGTGATGATGTCGTCTTCAGAACCTACAGAGAGTCCTGGTTCAAAATGGTACGTTCTAGTCTCTCTGTACGATACGGTTCCATTTGAATGCCACTCGGGATACCTCTTGACCCATCGAGCAGAATAAGTATAAGGTCCCATTTCTGTGATATTCAGAGGAGCTCCATGTTTTACAAAGTCTTCTCCATTAGTTATATTAAAAAAATAAAGCTTCTCATACAGTGGTAATGGTATATCCTTCCAGATACCTGTGAGCAATGATCCGTCAGTTAAGGCAATTTCATCTTTCAGTTGGTTCTTATAAATTGAAGGGAATACCAGCAGAACCGTTACGGAAACAACCAGTACAGCACTAGCCACCCAGAACACAATTTTAGCAGCTTTCCTGGACATACATTTTGCGGCCATTTTTTAAATCCTATTTACTGCATCGAGTTTTTCATTGAAATGAACGTTTCTCTTTCTCTTGTTTACCTACCTTATCAAAGTAAAACCCAACAGATATGATAGGACATCACGAGTGGAAAAGATAATGTGTATTTTGTTCATTAGGAAACAAAGAAAAGAATGCCTTTTGTTATAAAAATAATATTGATGCATTTAATGCGCATTCGTCGCGGTTTTCAATGTATCAAAAATTAATATGTCTTTGGTCGATATTGGCATGGTGTAAAGTTTAATAACAGTGCAACAAATGTGTGTAAATAATATAGATGGATTTTTTAATAATATGCTTCGATACTTTTTCAAAGAATTATGTCATATTATGCATTTCTAAATCTTATCTATTTCCTTCTTGTGTGTCATAACATTCGGTTATTTCCATTTTCATTACGGCTCATTTTAAAATTTTCTATACAAAATTAGAGATAAAATGTTAATAAAATGTTCCAATTTGATTGAAATGATCTGAAAATAGAGAAATCCAAAGCTTCATAACGCGATCAGACAGAAGAGTGGAACGCTCTTTATTTAAAATGCTAAAGTATCAAGAATATTTTTTAAATATGATTAATAGCACCGGGAAACTACATAAAAATTTGATTTCGTCATTTTTTTAGTGTTATATTTTTCAAACAATATAAAAGCAATTCTTCGGTTCGTTTAAAGTTTTTTTTTTTTAGTTGGAAATAAATGCCTGTCAAAAATGAGTTAAAAATTAAGTTATTTGGCTACAAATAGAGGGGATATTAGATATCCTGTAAATCTACTCCCCGCCTTTATTCGAATTGTGTTGGTTGGTAAGAATTCAGTTGAATTAGAAATCTCTTATAATGTCAATCCAAACGTTGAAAAATCCAAAACAATTTAGAAAATGTTGTTGCGCAGCTTGATGCCTTGCGAGTTTTCAAACGTTCACAGGTGCCAGATATATGCAACAATCACTTGAAAACTTATCTTCTTCTGAAAACAAAATGTCTTCATTGTTGCAATCACCCCTCTAGCTGTTGCACGTTACGCTAATGGCAATATGTTTAGTTGAAAAAAATACTAATCAGCATAAATTGAATTGCTTTTAAAGTTTGTCTAAGGCTTTTAGACTTACTCAATATCCAAAGAACTTTTTATACTGGAATTATTGCAAACATCTTAAAGATCGAGTATTAAACTTTTATAAAATAAAACTCTTGTTCATGCACTTTGATAGTATCTTTATGAATAATTATTGATCAATTAATCAAGAAACCAAAAGCTGAATAACAGCTTATATTAATTGAACTGATATCAAGTACCAAAGTTTAATTGCAAATGTAACATTGTAGTTCAATGGCCCACAGTAAACCGCAAAACCACGTTAATTGCTTCCCTGGATGTTTACCAAGTGCTTTCGTCCTTAACAGTGAGCACTGGCTGTCAAATAACCTAATGTGATTGATAATACCGTGTGAAAATTCTCGGCGGAACTCTGAAATTGTTCCAGAACTTCCTAAACGATAACTGTAATTGGACATTGATTCATCAGACGGATTCTGGGTAAGGACTCACACGAAATATGTGGTCAAGAGGGCCATTCAACGAGGGCATTTTATGAACCTAAATTCTAAACATATTTATATACTCAACGAGATCGACTCAAGAGTCTATCAATGTAGCATTTTTATAGACATGGCCATTTATAGACCATTTCGAAGAAATAATGAACTCATTTGACGGTCGTAAGTTGCTTTTCAAAACACATGTTCATATGTAATAATACATTTAATTAAGGCAGCTTCTAAAAATACGTTTTTCTTGGTTACTAAAAAGTAGAATTTTTTTTTTTGTTTCAATTATTTATTAGTTTTTTTTAATCTTAATTTATATTTACTGAGGCTATTATCGGTGTTAAAGGTCACTTTTTTTCTAATTCAGTACCAAATGCCGCCAATCTTAAAGAATCAAAATTTACTGAAATTAAATCATTAACTGAAATTTTTCTGAGAGTATTAAAATAGTGCATTTTCATCGGACCAGGTATATAAAAATCTAAAATTTCATGGACTTTTGTAATCTCTACGAAAATACAAAATTCGATTACAAAGTTCCAATTTTACAGATAAGAAACGAGTCGAGTTAAATACAGATATATAAAGATGGCTCGTCTTATTCGTTAGATCTTTCTTAAACTTTTATTCGAACCTTTTCCTTCACGCTGCATGAAAATGACAGGCATATTTAATAATTTAAGGATCCGTATTAAATTGTGGAAGAATGCAATTCAATTTTAAGCTCAGAATGAAAAACAATAAATTGATAGTTGATAAGCAATAAATTGATAAAATTACGGGAAAGAATTTCTTCAAAACAGATACAGTGAAAAAGGGAAAGAAACTTCAGCAATTGGACGCAGAAACCCCACTAAGGGTCCCTAAATTAAATTTGATAAATTTATATCTGCTTTTGTAAAATATGATAAATACATCTGTAGCAAAATTAAATGCAATTTGAATTAAGGCAATCATTTTGGGAACTTTGTATTTTAACAACAAAAACTATATTAACGGAATATTTCATAACTATAAAGTTGTGTCATTTTTATAATTCGTTAGCTTCTAAGAATTTTAATTATAATTTTTGTTTAAGAGCGAATTAAGAAATTATCGTCCTTAAAAAACTGAAAAGTATTTTTTAATAATTGATTGAAACCGTAACTGAAATTCAATCAATTATTTTAAATGAAATATATTGCATTTACTTGATAACTTATTACAAAAAAAAATTAAATTTTTGCGCAACATCTCACTTTATACAAGAGTTGGAAACATATATTAAACTGCACTGCTTTAATGTAAATAGAATAAATCTTAATATACTTTATAAATAAAATATTTTTTTGTTTTATAAAATATAAAATTTATTGTGTTAAAAATATAAACAAAATAAATTCATGTATTAATCCTGTAAAGCATAATATTTTAATTTAGAAAATTTATATAAATCTATGATAAAAAATGAAAGAAATATTAAAAAAAATAATTAAAAAATTGATTTTTGAAATAATTTGCAAATAAATTTAAATAATCAAAGCATTAATACAGTTATGAAATTTTATTTGCTGAAACTTTTCCCATATTTAAACCCAAAATATAATAAATGAATAGTCTTATTTGTGCATTTTGAAAATCATTCAAAATTATTTTAAGATTTTCTATTACATTGGAAACACCAACTTTTGACCACTTTAGAAAGAAAATAGATTTTCCTGCATCCCCCTTTTTTTTTCTTGTAGATGACATTTTCCCTTTCTTGTACCGCTTTCCATTTTTTAAGTGTAACAGAAAAAGTTACAACGACTATATTATACTTTGTTTAAAGCAGAACCAAATCAGAAGTGTCTTTCAGAAACCAGAAATGTTCTTCAAGGTTTGAACTGGAGAATTGAAGGAGACGGATATATGGATTGACATTCATTGAAAATCAACTAATTACATTCTTAAAATAAAAGTAATTTTAGAAGTATAAAAGTTCTTTGTAAAAACAAAATCTCAAAAAAAAAATTCTTGCTCAAAAAAATAATAATGTTTGTAAAATGAGAAAAAAAGATCTGATCTATTATTTATAGGTGTTTATAGAAAATTCATTTGTAAATTAATGGTAAAATGCATATCTATACACAATTTTTCTTTAATTCGCTTGCATTTCAAAATCCTTCTTACGCTTTGGTTAATTTCATAGATCATTAGCCTCAATAACTAAAATGCAGAAGAAATCACTAATACAATTCGGCATAAAATGTTATCTGCTTCAAGTTTCATTAAAATTTATTATAAGTTATCCTCTTTCTCAAAAACATTATATTTATATAAAAAGGAAACTTTTCATCATTTTTGTGCTTATAATTGATAACCCATTTAAAAATAATAAAAATGTATTCAAAGAATCCAATTTTCCAAAACTTTTGCATTGAATGTAGTCAGTCACCTTAGAAAGACAAAAATTATAATGTTGCAAATAGGAATCATGTATAGATTGTAGTTTATATTTTATTTATAATGCATATTTTTTTTAATATTTCAGTACGGTATTTTATAATTGGAGACAAAAATAAGTTCTCTTTCTTTAGTATAAATACTAGCTTTTTGGGAAAAAGAAAAGGTTCATCAAAATTTAAAATAAAGCTCATTGTGAAAAATTGTGATAAATGTTTGAATGCAAAATGTTTGAGCTGAGTAGATTATTTTATCTTACGCATAAAATTTCTGAACATTTAAAGAAAAATTTGCTTGAGTGCAAAACTTTTAATTACAGACACTTCTGAATAGAGGACACTTCTGAATTTCTTTGATAGTACTACAAATGTGGCAATTATATGTTTCTTGACAATTTTGTTTCATGACGAGATATAAAAAATATAACCTCAAACCAATTTAAAGGGGGTTAAAAAAATTTAAAATGTTCTACTCACCTTAATTCATTTCTAGAATTTCAAATACTTTCCATTTTATTTCTTCTAGGGTGTTCTGGTATTCTTGGATGCAATTCCAGCTTTTAGAGTCCCCTCATATACAGAATCCGACTGCCTTGTATAGGTTTCAGTTGCTTTTGCTTTTGTCGTTTGACCGCAAGCCTCTTCATTGTAGACCGCACAAGGATTCACAATATTGCTTTTAGCCTCAGTAACTTTTTTATAGTGGGATTTTGGAGATCTTCCCAAAGGTTCGTCTCTATTCTTGTTAGAATCGTATGTAACATTTCCCGTGTTATTTAGAGGCTGGATCTCTCGATACATGCGATTTCGATATTTGCGCATCAGAACTAAACCGTATAACAAGAGTGATCCAGAAAACAAGCATAGTGTCCCAAGAACTGCATATGCCACACTTTTAGGTTTATGAAGCTGATCATTAAACATTTGCGAGAGATTGTCGTCGATTTCAGCTGTTATCTCTGTCCAAAATACTGGATATATTCCGGAGGTTATATTTTCAAACTGGTGCAAATGCTTGTTTCGGTCTAGCTTCAAGTTAACTTGAACTCTGATGGCTAAACTGATTGATACACCAGTGACAGGCTCAACATCAATATAGGATTTGTGGATATCTTCATCTGGAATAACACCATCTACTGCAAGAAAATAGGTGGCATCTGCCAGATAGAAGTGTGGGAAGGAAAGATAAACAGGGGCATCATACTGACAAGAACCGATATCCAATACTCCAGATCGCTGTTTTTTATCTTTTATAAAGCAGTAATTTTCAGGATTGATCTTTTCAGTAGCAAAAATTTTATAAGTATTCTGGAATCTTTTAGAAATTAAACCTTTGTGGATGTGTTCTCCCGTATAATCAAAAGTCAAAGAGCGACAAGCAAGTGGCTGGAAAAAACTGTACCTCTTCTGATTTTCAAAAAGAGGTGGTCCTAATTCGGCATTAGTGCCATTTATTGAATTGCACGAATCATTCGTCCAGAATTTAAGACTAGATTGTCCATTCCAACTTTTGATGATATTGACATCTGAATGATTTCCTTCCCCTGTATAAACAGTAAACAAGCCATCGTCTGTTGCATTCTTGTGGTAAAACCAAGCAAAATATCCATCCTTGTAAGGAGATTTAAAATATTTTTTTATTGCAGGATTAGAGAGAAGTTTGTCTTTATATCCTTTAAAGGCCAATTCTCCAATTTTTTTCTTTATGATTAACTCTTGCTTTAGACTTAAGAATTCCAAGTTAATAAGATCTTGCATAAAACCCGGTTTAGTTCCCACCACATGACCTGCGGTCGCGTAAGGTCCATTTAGAGTCCAAATTTCGTCATCTTCTGCACCAACAGACAGGTCAGGTTCGAAATGGTACGTTTTTACCTCCTGGTAGGATACTGTGTCATCTTCATGAGTTATATTTTCTTTCACCCACTTGCTTGAATATGTGTAGGGGCCGACTTCCACTACAGACAGGCGATCATCTGAAGAATCCAGAAAACTTTCCTTATTCGTGATGTTAAAAAAGTAAAATTTTTGGTAGATAGGAATTGGTAAATCTTTCCAAAGGTTGAAAATAACGGTATCGTTTACCAAAGTAGTCTGTTTCTCTAACTCTTTGTTAAACATAGAAGGGAAAGCAATTAAAATAACGACAGTGACTATTAAAATAACACCACCAACCAACACCAGCACAGATCCAGGTTTTTTTCGGCAATTCATTTTAACCCTGGCAAGCTCCAAGTCAAAAATGAAATGATCATGAACCGTTTTTGCGAAACTGTTTTATCTATGGAATTTTGTTGAGAGATTATAGAATTTAGATAAGAATGACCATTTGCTAAACGGACAGCTAAGAGATTAAATATCGTTTACTCAACTTTTTCTTCTAAAAGATTCTTGTATTTTTAGATTACTTGGAAAATCATTTTATGAATTTCATACCTTTGAAAGCAATAGATTAATCATAATAGGATTTTTGCACATTATAGACTCAGATTTGCAAAACAAAATAATTTCGAAATGACTTCTTGATAAGATTCAATTAAATCTTCTATTGCTTGAGAATTACTTCATGAAATTCAAGGGAGTTGGATATTTTACCTGTTAATTTATTTATATGAGAAGAAAATGAAAGCACTTGAAGCATTGGAATTAATGAATCAATGAATTTTTAAATTTAACAGAATGTTAATAGAATTTGAATTTTGTAGGTACTTTTATTTATTCTAACTGTAATGCAACTAAGAATTTTTTTTTATTTAATTATAAATGTTTATTTAACAATAAGGGTAGATTCAAAGACAACAATGTTTCTCTGCAAAATATATTTCTAAAAAAAAACCATTTTTATTCAACTTTTATAACCTTGAACATGACAGCTTATGAAAATTGATTTTATCATTTAATTTTTCATGAATATTTCGTTTTCTTCAAATCAGAAAATTCATGTTTTATAGTAATAAGAATTAATATTTTTCATACGGAGTTCTCAAAATGTGGTACTATTTATATTAGTTTGTTCAAGTTATTTATACAGATATCCATACTGATTCAATCACATTTTACAAAATTTTAACAAAAAACATTACAAAAAATTGATTTTCTTCAACATACGTTTTTCGTAGTAAATGAGAAAATCTCTAGAAGAAACGAACAAAGTTTTCAGTTCTTTAAAATGAAGTACTTTTTCATTTTCCCAGATCATTTTATTCATTATTAAATGCACTCATGCAAAATATTACTGTAATGTTTGCAATATTTTAAATGAAGTTTTAAATCTTTAATTGTTTTAATTCACGTAATAATAGAGAAAATAAGTCCTTTCAATAGTTGTATTTCTAATGTTGAAACTAGTATTATTTTATTAATAAAGCCTTTAGGGTCAACTTTAACTGTTTTAAAGATTATAACTAAAATTTTAAAAAATCATCATATTATAAAAACACAAATACTTATAGATATCTCGAGATTGAGTCAATCCTTATCAATTAATGTTGAGATAATTATTATTTTATTTAAACAATATGACTCAAAAAATTCATGATTTTAAAATATTGGTAATTCTAAATAACTTTTGATTTTCCTTTTTAGAGATTTTGTGTGTTAAAGAACAATTCTATTTCAATGTATGAGGCACATTACAAAATTCTCTTATCAATTAATCTGCAACAACTATCAGGAGACTTTAACCTTGGTACCCCTGAGGTAGCACGTTAACAGGATATTATTGCTAAATCTATTGCTGTTCAGACATGAAGGCTCGCAGAAAGTAGACATGATAAGAGATAATAATAAACTAGATTTCCGTTTAGTAGAAATCTTAAGAATTCGCAATCACACTCGTATACAAATTTGCAATCATGCATTTCTCATCAATCTATTCACAATAAAGAAACTAATGATATTTTCGAATTCCCTTTTTATGAATAATTCGACATTTATTGAAATTTTGATAAATGATGTTTTAGATGTATCTGATGATAAAATTTCATTCCTACTGGTCTATATTTATGCAAGTACAATAATTTTGAAAAAGACAAATTAGATAATAGAATAATAATAGAATTTAAAATAATAGTTATTATTTTTACATTGTTTAACCTATTAAACGAGTAATTAACTTATATTCGTTTTACATTGAAATATTTCGTCATATCCAGTTACAGGTTAATTTTTAATTTTTCATTAAAATATATATTACAAAATATTGAAATTGATTTTTTTTCCCTTTGAGATACATAGAAGACATTTCCTATATCGATGCAAAATTCATATAGATACATATAGATACAAAATTCATTTAAATAAATTGATTAATTAATAATTTATCGCTTAGGTTTTTAATTTTTTTTTTAATCAAGAACAATATAAAGTGTGTGAAAAATGGTGAAATATGATCCATTGGTTAGGAAACTTTGATAGGAGGGAAACTAAATGATAATTTTATGTTCTTTACCTTAAAAAAAAATTCGCTATTGTAATTTCAACAACTGTAATCAAATTTACAATATCGATAAAAAATAAATCTTTAAAATTTGCTTCATTTCAATCATTTTGAAATGTAGTGTTGTTTTCTCAAAGATAAATAGCTTTTGTATGTGAACAATTTTTCATCTCAATCGAAATGCATAATACGATAATTTACTAAATATTAATTTGAATTTATTTTTAAATTTTAGATCCGAATTTTCCTTATGCTGAAATTCGTATAATAAATGCACAGCATCTTTGCTGAGCATTTATTTGTGCTGAGCTGACTCAGCACAAATTTGCTGAGTGAAGATACCACAAATGGAATTATTCCCGTCATGCTGTAGCCTGCATAATGTCTGAATCGGTCAACACGAGATTTATAGCGGGTACTGTGGTGAAAGCAAAATACCCTCATAAAGATATGTTTCGTATGCCACTTATCACTCGGAGGAACGACTCATCATCGGAATGAGGATAATTTAATCCTACATACCCAATCCTACCCATCAAAGAAAGAAGAACCAATTACTAGACCGAAGGATTTTCATTTCCATATTTGATGTTTATTTACTGAGAATAGTAAGTAAATGAAGAATAATCAGTAAAGTAGCAGAGTCAGTAAATAGAGCTGGAACTGCTTTTGGGCTCACCTTCTGTTTTCATGGAAAGGATTGATCTTAAAATCAATTTCAATACAAACAGAATAAACATGGAGTGAGAAATAAATAAAAACTGGATTAAACCGGTGCTTCAAATAGCTGAGAATCATAAATAACAGATAAGCAAAATAGAATATTCCATATTCTCTGAAAAGATTACATGCTCAAACAGTTCAGCTATGTTTGTAAGGTCATGCAGACTTTGACTCCAAATATTATCAGAAATTTTCTTGCTTTATCGTCGCACGAGTGGTACAAAAGCTATAAATATATATTTTCTAAGATTGGAATTTAAAATTAAACAGAGATAAAAGAACTTTTAATACAAAAATAACTGCTAAATGACAAAATACATTGATCTTTGAAAAGAAAAATATATTAATCGAAATATTTCACTGTTATAAAGCTTTCCATTTGTTTGTTTATCAGAGACGTCATATCTTTAAATTATCATTATAAATTATTAACATATTCTATATCATAAAACGTCATGATTATATATAATTTTGCAAAGAATTGCTACGTTCTGCTGCTCTCAAAATCTATACGACCTCATTGTTATGATGCTTGAATTTCGATTAATTTAAAGTAAATTCGACATTTTAAATCGTCTTTCATTCAAGTTCGAACTTTTAAGCACCGGTCATAATAATTATATCCAACAACTTCAATTATATCGTAAAAAAAGAGCATCGATTCCAAAGAAAGAGAATTGGATGCATCTTTGTTTGAATATTTTAGATTTCTTTATCTATAACTGTTCTAAAATCTATAAATATTTAGCCAGTCAGCCAAGCCGAATTAGCCTAAATATTTAAAACATGATGCTTTGGAAAGCATTACTCCGCAAATGTTTGCTTGAAGTTGAAGACTGATGGAGGAATAAAAAGTCATTAGGTTTAGAATTTTTTTTTATTTTGATCATAGCAAAACCTTGTCTTGGAGAACCTAAAAACAATATTAGAAAATTTTCAAACAAATTAAAATATTTTTAAATCACCTCTTTTAATAATATTTTACATTAATTTTTCAATGAAGGCGTCCTGTTATTTTCAATTAACAAGAGACTGATAATGATTTTGTGAAAAAAATATATTCAAAATACTACAATTCACTTTCAAATACATTTGAGTTCTAAAAGCTAAAATATAATTTTTTTGAAGTTTATTATTATTACAGTAAAAATTGGGATTTTTTTATGAAAGATCATTATTAATTTTTTTAATTCAGTTTAAGAATTAAACCCACTAAATTTATTTAACAGATTAGACACTCGTATAAAAGACAAAGAAAGCTA
This sequence comes from Argiope aurantia, assembly GCA_026543865.1. Taxonomy (NCBI): domain Eukaryota; kingdom Metazoa; phylum Arthropoda; class Arachnida; order Araneae; family Araneidae; genus Argiope; species Argiope aurantia. The sequence continues at coordinate 273,089 of JAPMOR010052983.1, read as the reverse complement.
TTAATATCAAACTTCTACAATTCCAATATGTCTTCAATTCAGGGTTTTGAATCATCAGCTTTAGGTATAAAAATATAGTTGACTGCATCAAAAAAGAACTTCTTAATCGTTTCTTTAAAATGATGAATTACGCATAAACGTAAATGAGTTTAACATACGCTATTACTTCTAAAAGCGGCTTAACATATATCAGTGTGATTGAACCAAAGATGATTCATTTCCATTCTATAAATTAAGAACCAAGACACCAAGCAAAGAAGAAAAAGCAATCGACACTCAGTTCTTTGAAGACTGTTTTGTTGCAATATACACGCAAATCTTCGCAAGTAGAATACACATTAGACTGTATAAATATGATGGTAATGACAAATTGTAATATCATTTCCTTGGTATACTTGTCTTATTATAATAATTATTTACAGAAATTAATTATTATTGTTAATTCAATGGTCCCCAACTTTAGCTACAAACTTGGCAATTATATGTGACTGAAAAAGTTTGGTAGCAAAAATGAAGATATCAGCCAAATGCTAAAATTGCTATTCCATTTTATCAGGAAGAGTCTTCTGGAAAATTTCCTGTGGTATTGCACCTTATCAGAAAGTTATAAATTTCCGAAAGCTAAAACAAATAAACCGCTCTCTAGAGTGGTGCTCATAGTGCCAGGTGGAGTACTGTATATATATATATATATACAGTACTCAGAAAATTATTATTATTTATTATTACAGTACATCAGAAAAATCAGGAAAAAGCTTTTCTATTTTTTTTCCGCTTTTGTTCTGGGATTATGCTTCCATAATATACATAAAGTATTCTGATTGGTTAGTTAAGTTTTCGAAGAGGTAAAATAAATTATTAAAATAATAAGTTGTTGAGAATACGGTACATTACTAAAGTCTTGTGTTACGATATATATCGAAAAAAATTATAGTATTTGCTTTGTACAGGAGATTAGCGACCGCTGATGTCATATCCGGAGATCATGAGCTTTCATATGAAAACAGATTGGTGAAACCTGTGCAGTGATTGTAGCTGCGGAATCTATATTAAGGTTTTTACCGTGGTGAATAGACAGTGAAGAAGCTCTTAAAAGGAGAAGAAAAGGGAAATGCAGGTATCGTTAATGACATATTCAGGGATAATTAGATTTCATATAAAAAACAATGGGAGTTGCCACCTCAAAACTTTCTCGCATTCTTTTTAATAAGCATAACATTAAAAAAAACATTTTATATGGCATTGACGTACAATAGTTAAGAAACATTAACTTTCAGCTTGAATTTAGCATTTTTACTTCATCTATAATATGATCCTTGGCAAGTTATTTGGAGGTCCCTGGCATGAAGCTAAAAGTATCAAAAAATCGAATTTGTGTCGCAGAAATGGTTTTTCAAATGATTGGAAGAAAAATTTGATACAAGACTGCAATTCTAGTCATAAATTTCCATACCAAATTCGACATATTTACGTCATGATTTTTTAAAAATATTTTTTTTAAATAATAATTATCATTTTTATTTTAAAAGTAATTATATATATTTAATTAATTATTTTTTAAATTATTTTTTTAAATTATCGCTTTTACATGCTTTTTAAAATACAGTACGGTCAATCCTTTGACAGATTTGGCTTAAAATATGATAAGTATTTACACTATATATATTAAATCCGTGTACCGAATGGTATTCATCTCGCTCTCATTTTTTTGTAATTATCGTGTTAACCCTTTAAAGGGCCATTTTTTTCTAGTCATATTATGTTAAAATATTTTTAGGCTTGAAATTAGAATAAGAAAAGGGATTCATTTAGCTTATTAGATACATTTAATTTGATTAATTAATAATTAAGTAAAAAATCAAGACACATCATTTTGTCTGAGATAAAGAACTGAAGCCTCTAAGTTTCTGACTAACTAAAAAAATTTGTCAGAACTTATGCCAACCTACATAATTTTATACAAGGATTGATAAATTTGGTGGGAAGCATACTTCCCACGGCCCTAGAAAGGGTTAAGTTACGATTGAAAAACTGGATTCATAAACTTCTTCTAGACGGATTTTGCAATTTGTTTGAAATCTGAATTTGGTGTAAAGATAGGATATTGGATTTTATTATTTGTTTCAATGTGTTTTTGAATTATCTTTGTCACAGAGAAGCAAATGGATAGAAAGACGATTTCCAAAGATAGGAGGGTGGTTAAGAAGGAAATTCTCCATTCAGGGAGGTGTAAAATGTAGAGATTCATCAAAATCCCCATTGAATTTTTTTATGGTTATTATACTTTCTCTGTACTTCGTATACGAGAAAGTAAAAATGGCAAAAACGAGTCAGGAGTTAGGTCTAGAGAATTAATTCTTTTTTTTTCTTCTAAATTATTTTAAATGCAAAGAGAATCAGGATTCCTGTGTGTGTGTGTGTGTGTGTGTGTGTGTGTGTGTGTGTGTGTGTGTGTGTGTGTGTGTGTGTGTGTGTGTGTAATATTTTTTTGGTTGCAGATTCGAAGACGTTGAAGAGACATGTTATATTTTTTAATTAAGTTTAATACCCATTTCGTGAAAGCATAATTATTTACAAGCAGAGACGCGTACAAGGCACGTCCGCCACAGTGCGGCACAAAAGCAGAAGTTAGAAGAAGCAAAAAGGAACGAAGCAAATGATCACTAGTCTTATATAACATAGGATTTCCAGCCACGTGCCGATGGAATACATGTGTTCACCTTTGACAAGGGCAACGGAAGTATCACCTTCATTTGATACGTAGTACTGATGGCGCATTATTTTTACAAAGGAATTAATTAAACCGAAAGTGGAATTAGATCAGGAAATAAGAGAATATTTGACTATGGGTTAAATTATGATAAAGTTTTGGAAATTAATTTGGATTAAATTAAGAGTTTAAAATATCATTACATATATATATGTAATGATATTTAAACTCTTAATTTAAACCAACTTAATTTCCAAAGCTTTAACTTAATTTATCTAGTAAAGTATCTATTCTAGGTAGAGGCTCTGCCTCGAATTTGCAAAGCGAATTAATTTGGTTTAAATTAAGAGTTTAAAATATATATCATACCATTGGAGTAACATAATATCTCCTTTTCTGCAAATTTAAATCTAAGGAAGTCATCCCCAGAATGAATATTTTTTGCTTATAAGGTTTCCCGATATATTATATCTTATGTTCTTCATGTGATACATATCATCTGACATCCTGGGTCACACCAAAATTATAAGTATAAGCAATGTTTCAACTTATTATTTTTTAGAATGTTACTTTTTTGGATGAAGAAAATGCGTTTAAAATCATTCAAAATATTATATTCTTCTTCTTTACCGGCGCGACAACCCAGAATTGACCCTAACCTTCCTTAGAATTCCATTCCAGACTGTTATGTTCTTGGCTAAGATTTTCCAGTTTGTCACCTTAATAGTTTTCTAGTCTTTTGTCAAGAAAGAAATATAGGCCATTAATAAAATACAATGTAGGAACATTTTTATGTCCCAAAGCGTAATATTCTCAAGATTTCTCCAATCATTTTCTTCGGATCTCTTAGCAATACGTTTTTTTTTTTTTTTTTTTCGAGTTTGAGTTGTTAGTTTCACGCCCGACCTAACCTGGAGCACTAGTCCCCTGATATAATTCCCAGGAGCAGGATGCCCCCAGACCTTGGATACCCTGGAATTTTTCTTTCACGCCCAGTCTTCACCCGGCTGAAAATATTATATTAGACTAAAAAAATATTTATGAAAATTATTAAATATTTATTTTTATATTTATAAATATATTATATTAGAGTAAAAAAAATGTTTGGAAATCATGAGAATTTTTATAGAGAATTTCTGATTATCTGTTCGAATCTTTAATCCATCCTTAACTTCTCAATATGATTGAGCAGGAAATAATTTTCTGTCAAACAAAATAGCCCAGTCGATACATTCAAGTCTTTTCTGATGAAAGCGTTTAACTCAGTTCACGGCTTAAAAAGACATAGATAAAATAACACGATATCAACTTAACCGGATTTGACAGGACTGCCTGATAAAAAGAATTCTTATCGGTTTAGATATTGGTATTTATGATTTTATCAGTATCGACAAATCATATTTTATACTCCTGCTAATGGAATTTCACGTTGTAAAATTTCATAATAGATATAATTTTAACTACTTTTCAAGTGACAAACAGTGAATTTTCCTCAATATTTGTACATTATCTATAATTAAAAGCATTATCATGTATTTTAACACTTTCCACCAAAATTTAAATAATTTAGAATTAAATTATTGATAAAATAGTTTTAAATTAATGGCTGAATAGTTAGGCAATACCACTCAAGAATATTTAAAGTAAAAAGTTTTGCTTCATTAAAAAAATTTTGGCAGCTGATGAAACATGTTTTCGTGTGGCCTTATTAAATCTCAAGATGAATGAGTCAGGAAGAGTTTTTCACAAATGAACGATCAGGCATTTTTTTTTTCAGCTGGCGTCTTTTCGTTTGATGTAAACCGAATCAGACATTTTTTTTTTTTTGGAAATGCTTAACTACAAATTAAAATTGCCTTTTTAAAAGAAATTTCCGGAATTGTTTTATCCGTTGAAACGAGTGTGTTCCAAAAATACTTTCTTCACAGTCGAATTGTTTTTGAATCTCAACATCTATTTAGTTTGAACAATTGTTTAAAATATTTAGATGATATCTTTTTAACTTTACATCAGTTTTGTATAGTGTAAGTTCTCTGCCCATAATCTCTTGTGTCCTACGCTAGAAGCAGAAATTTGCATTAATGTACTAACTAAGACATGTAAAAAAAAATCTAACTAAAACTGAATTCAGATGCAATTTGCATATGTCAGAAAAAAAAATTCATGTTCTAAAAATAGGATAAAAAATTATTCAAATAATTTTTTTCAAAATAAATTTAAATTGGTCGAAATTAATCATTTTTGTTTTTATATTTGTCATGTAAATTAAAACTAAGGCGATTTTTATTATTTTCTTCCTTTTCTTAAAGATTTTTTACACTATGCGAAATGAAACAACATTTTGGCAGGGAAATCTATGAAATACATATATACGCAGAGCTCTTAACTCAGATAAATGCATAGGTTATCCAACAGTTCCGTCACTTATAAGAACAGCATCGGAGCTTCCCTCTTGGGACGCTGCGTATCTGTTGTGTCTCAGCTGCGATGTCTTTTCTGCATTGAAATGTCGGTTATTGCTTTTTTTATTCGAGAATATATTAATCATCCTGGAAACCAGAAATCAAACAAAACCACGTAATGAGATTCGGAAACATACTAAAGCATATGTCTGCTGATTTTGAGAAAGAAATGTTCTATCAAATGTGAAGAACGGGTTTGTGCGTTATCGTCATAGCGTTACTGTCCATTACTTAAAACTTTACTGTCATAACGTCAGGACGACGAAGCATAATTTCTGTACAGCGCTCCTCATTGATGGAGTCGCATTCTTCTTTCACGTGGACTTGTTCAAGATGAAACACTGTAGTCAAAAATTGCGACCAATGTGATCTACGCTGAGGTCTTTTTTGCTTTTGTTTGGGGGGGGGGGGGTATTTAAATCACCGAACTGTCAAGGGAGCCCTCAAAGGAGCCTGAGTATATTTAAATAAAAAAAAAAGTAAAGACCAGATAGAAGAGTAAGTCAGAAAAATAAAATATTGCCCATAATTAATGCTGACTAAGCATCAACTATGGGCAACAGTCTCAACAATCAGGGTAACAGTTTTCTGACAAACAGGAATTTGAATAATTTTCAGTCCCATTTTGATATAGCTAAACACGTTAAAGTTCACGCTGATTTTAACAAAAATTTGGTATCCCTTCACCAATTACTTGTTAATGTGTGGAGTTTAGTTGAATTATATTAACGTCCCGTTGTAAAGCAACCCTAGGGCTATTTTGGGATGGACCTCGTAATTTTGAGTCGCTTTCAGATGACGAGGATGACACCTGAGCTTTCAGATAAATTCTAGTTTTGTGAATATTTTCCATCTGTTGGAACTGTATTTTTTTACAAGGTTCAACAGAAAGAAATTATTATTATTAATTTTTTTTAAATAATGATTCGAAAAAATAAAATGGAAAAGAAATTATAGATTGATAATAACGTGAAAAGTGTGAGATAAGAATTAAAAGGCTCATTCCGAACCCCGAACTCCCCGAAAAAAAATTAACATTCATCAATTTCTTAACGTTAAGAAATCATCTGCAAGTGAAAACTAGAGATGGTGAATCGTAAACTTTTAAACCAACTACAATTCTAGGTAAATTTAAACGGATTAAATTAGCAAAATAACATCTGAAGTAATATGTGAAATCAAAAATGTCAGTGAATTTGAATTTTCAAATTCATTGCGCCCATTCACTACGCAAGTGAGTTAAATGCTGATAAATTCTTTGAAGAATATAATAATAAGCCATTTGAAGTTAACCTAACAGATTCCAGAACCTTGTGTCTGCTAATGCAGATGTAATAGATTATATTATAAGATATATACCAAAGCTTTTATCAGAAGTAAAACATAATGATATTTCATAATCTAAACATGTATAAACATTACGAATTTTAAAGGATTTTTATATTTTAAAACATTTAATGCTAAATCTAAATCTTAAAAAAAAAAAAAATCTAAACTGGGAGGGGGGGAAGATAACGATGGTTAATAAAATCTTTATTCTTGTTTGTAAACATCACATAATTCACATAATACATATTCTGAGTAATTTATCCAACACAAATTGAAATATTTATTTTATTTCATTTCAAATGCAAGTAGAACTCAACAGAATGTAATCATCCTCATAGATATGTATTTGAATTGCGATACAAAAATGTTATATTTACATTATTCATATACTGATTTTCGAATTAAAATCATCTAAATTTACATTATCACAAATGCAAAATATTTTTTATATATTTTCAATTTTATAATTTCGAAATTCTATTATAAGAGGGAGCTTATGAGCATTCGAGTGCAATTAGCCCCTCCATTCTTGGCATCCGATTGATTTGAATTGTCATCATCACGGCAGTGAGTAATTGTGGTTAAAGTCCTGTGGGACGTCGATTGCTGAGATATAAACACCACGTACATCCCATCATTTGAGTAAAGATAATTCGAATCATAACAATGCATTTCAAATCAGGGAAACGAGAACCTGCTTACTTACACTGCAACTTACATCCACGATACTACTTTAGGAGAGGAGGGGTGCATATGAGTAATATTCACGACTGAAGATTCATGAAATTTAGTGTTCGTCTAATTGATATCGCGAAAATCTATGGAAAGAAGTCACAAATTTTTCGAATTTCACTGCGCGAAAACATTTATACTTTTATTTACAAGAAGTTACTTTAATTAATATTTTATGCTTTCAAAATATCAGAAATTATTTTAATCTTATTAAGTTATTTATCTGTAAATTTATTTAGTTTAAAGTTTAATTAGTAAGCTAACTTGTTAGCTATTGTGACAAAAAAGTAAGCCAAAATATTAATCTTTATATCTCTTGTAACTTTTTAGTAACAATTTAAAAGGCAGACATGAAGATTTAGTGACGAAAACTGATAGATTGAAGAAGATAATTGAAATAAAATTGTGCACATTGTTTAAGGGTCAAATAATTACTTTAAAATACATAAGCGAACTTTTAGGTTTTCATGCAAGCGATGATTCATATATATATAAAGAAAAACGGTAAAAAAAAAATTGAAAAAGTATGAAATCTAATTGTACAAGAGAGAATAATTTTATGCCAGGAGAAAAATATTAAGATGAAATGTTTAATCCGAAGTTTGAATATTTGTAATATATTAAGGCAAGGATTTTCATTCAGGTGCATTTAATTATTCTGTCAAAATCCCTCACAGATAAAATATTTAGATGAAGACAGTTGAAAAACAGTTTATTATCTGAAAATCAATTGTTTTTCCACGCTTGAAAGTATTCTTTTGCTGTACAGTTCGCAACATTTCATATATTTTTTTTATGAATTTTCACCATATTTCTTTTGTGGTGGATTATTATGAGCGAGGATAGAACCTGGGACCTAGTGGTTTACAGTCCAGTAACATGACCATGATACAAAAGCAATTGCTCGGGTAGCGTAGTTGTTAACTGACTTATAAGCTTTCACCATAGACTCTCCCTAAAGTGAGTCGGAGGTGAGACGAACGATATGGCTGTTGAGTGGTGATGTATTATCTTTTGATTCTAATGCGCCTGTACCCATTTGAGTAGCGCCAAGTGTTATGACGAGTGCGTGTGGGTGAGTGGTTGCTGCGTCAAGTGAGTCTGACGACTTTGTTTGCGGGTAGATGGCGCCACAACAGCTGTACGAAGGTTGAAGTTTCCTCATCCGAGGTCACCAATGTGGGGGATTGGTGACCCGGACGTGATTATGGTTTGCCTGTGGTGAAAGTTTATAAGGCAGTTAACAGCTACGCTGCCCGAGCAATTGCTTTTGTATCATAGTAATGTTACTGGACTGCGAACCACAAGGTCCCAGGTTCTATCCTTGCTCATATCAATTCGCCATACTTTTATTCAAGCTGTAAAATTAACAAATTCATATTTCACATACTTCATTCGTCTCATTGGAATGAGCTTCAGAAAAAGCCTCTGAAACATCGATTTGAAATTTAGTCTGCAATCCCTTCCATGACTTAAAACTTTTCAGTGCTCCCAAATGTTCATGCATATAGAAAAAAAGAAGGGGTCAATAATTAATGATATATAAGAAAGAAGAAATTGAATGGACAAAAAGAAAAATTAATATCAAAAAAAAATTATGGATAAAGGAGAGAAAAAAGAAAAGTTATTTTATGTAAAAGATCTTTTGGCTATTTTATAATTAAAATTAATAATATTATCAAATTTAATTATATGTTAATATAGTTTTAAAAATTTTAAATAATATTTTCATTTATTTGTAGGATTTGATAGAATCTTACTATATGTGATTTCAGGATGCCAAATTTTACATATTTGATCCATAATTTAGAACTCCAAATTTTTCAAATAAATAAAATATACTCATTAAAGAGAACTATTAATTTGGATCACGAATACTATTACTTCATTCATATTTTAGTGAATAGTAATATCAAAAGGTTTTGAATTTTTAGTATCAAATTGTTTTCTTTTTATTTTATTTCTAATTGCTGAGGTTAATAATTAATTCAAAATTTCGAAATATTGCATCATTTTATTATTTTGCATAAGTTTATTTATTGTATCTTATATAAACTATTTCAATAAGCCTTATAAGGCATTTCAATAAAAATTGAAAGAGCATTCTCCGCATTCACATGTAATTGTAAAAAGATTCTAACGTAAAATTATCATGATCATTTGACAGATTTCAGAAACTATCAAAGCATGACTATATTTTGAAAGATGAATATCACTAATGTATATTTAACTTCCTATAAATTATCAAATAATTTTATTTAAATTACAAATTGAAAAATGTTAATGGTTTGAAATGCATTTTTGTTTCTTAAAATTTTTATGAATTACATACAAAAACTTGCTGTCGTGAGCTCTGGATATGGCCTCCTCCAAGTGGCAAGAGCTAATTCCGTTTATCTTAATGCAATTTCTAATTAAACGCTATTATTTTTTAGCTTATGATAGATACTTGTAAGCAAATAATTCGAATATAGAAAAAAATTCTTTTCGAAATCTATTCATTTTTCTTAGCTTGTTGCAATTTCATTTCTGTCGACGAAATTAATAATTCAGGCTGAATAAAATTTGGGGATTGAATAAATTCTGACTGCTGTAAAATTAATAATATTGCTTTTACTGAATTGATTTTTCAAATTAACTTTTGCCTTAACTAGCAGCTATGTTCACAGTTCTTTTTTTTTCTCTCATCATTTTTTATAAAAGGAGAACAAGAATTATTATAATATTCAGAGGGAAAAATACAAATAATTTTAACAGTTGCTATTACTAAATTGTATCAATTTATTTGTATACTGTCTTCTAAAAGGCTTTTACTATATGTTACATGTATTCTAAATATTTAATATTTATTCGTTGCATATAATTCAAACATTTCCCGTGATCCATCAAAGTTTTTTCTAGTTTATGATGGATTTTATTGTTTTAATCTTTACATAATCAATTTTAAATATATAGATATATAAAGGATAAAAACTAATATCAGTATTTAAATATATATGATTTTAAGAATTTTGGTTAATTATGACTTCTTCAGATCGAATCTTTTGAATGTAGCAATATATTATTACTATGTAATAATGTATTGTGCTGTAATTCAAATAAAAATTTTGAAACTTTTTGGTTCATCAAAAATTCCATTTAAAAGAGAAAAAAATTCTACAGGTTAATTTTTATTTAAAAAAATAAACAAAAATTATGCAACTATTTGCAAATTTAATGATAATATAATAATTATTTTGGAAAACTAAGTATATGCTGAGGCAAAAAATAAATAAATAAAGAACATTATTTTGAAGTCTTAAAAAAGAATTAAAACAGGGAACTTGAACATTAAAACAATAAATCTTTAGTTGTCTTTTGCTGACATATGGTAAAATGTCAAAAAAAGTATCATTTCCTTTCCAAATAAATAGTTCACAAATATGATTTTACAATTAATCATCTTATCAATCAAAGAAAACAATATTATTTGATTTAAATTAATTTTACTCCTATTATTTAATATCTAGAAGCAAATGAAATAATATTTTGCTTACATTAAATTTCAACATATCGAGAATAACCTGGAAAGGCTTTCAAAAGAGGCTGGGATCCTTTTTCTGTTAATTCTGGTTCATTTATGGAATGGTAGTCTCTAGAATTGGTAATTTCTATAAAAGATTCTTGTTCTTCGTTTGAAGATAGAGATGCGCTGTGACAATACTCTGAAAAATTGTACACTAAAAGTCCAACAGAAACATAGACAATTGACCAAAACACCATGATATATAAAACGAAAGAAGGCAACTTCAAAAAATAAAAAAGGAACCGATTAGTTTCTTCAGATGGACTCCCAGAATCTTCCACCCAATACAAAGGATAAGTACCTTTTCGCACATGCTCCCAGTTCTTGCTGAATTCAAGTTTCACATTAAATTGATAACGCATGACAAAAGAGGTAGTCAAGCCAGTCATGGGTTCAACTACTATAAATGAATTGTGTATTGACTCATTTGGATGCAGTCCGGACACCAAGGAATTTGGAGCTTCTGAAGATGAGTAGAAGTGAGGTAGAGATAATACTACTGGAAAGGTAGGACAACATCTGCTGTCACTCAGTATTCTGCATGACTCCTGGAAGAACTCTGAACGATCAAGGTCGTTGAAACCATTTACAATAGGAGCAACTTCGAATCGAATATTCTTTACTCCATTCACTTCTACGGTATCAGCTTGAATGAAGATCATGCACTGGCAAAGATTTGGCTCCAAATATTTGAAACGAACTTCGTTTTTATTCATTGGAGGACCTATATCCAGGCTGTTTCTAACTGCTGCATTAGATTTCTCATTATCAGGTGATGCCCTCCCATAAGATCCTGGAAGGAAATTCAAGTTTTCGTTACTTTCTTCTCCTCTGTATAACGTAATAAATTCCTCCTTTGGGCAGATTTCCCGTAATAATGGAGGTTTCAGGGACTTGTTCACTGTTTCCTGCATGTATTGCTTGATTGTTGTCTTAATAATTAACTGTTTTTCTTTAATTTTATCGAAGTCAATCAGATCAGATATATCAGCATTGTGTATCAGTGTTGAGTTCAAAGTGTAAAACACTTCATTTTCATCGATCCAATTCAATTCTGGATTAAATTTCAAAATCGTCTGCCGTCTGTACGCCAATATCCCTCCATCTTTCCAGAAAAATTTTGATTTGCGCCACTCCATTTCGTAAGTCACTGGACCAACTTCTTCCACAATCATTTTGGAACCCAAAAGAAAATCTCCAGGATTTGTAATATTGAAGACCTTCACCCTCCTGTACATCACCAATGGTCTGTCTTTCCAAAGCTTAAATAATTGAGAATCATTTTTAAATGTAATAGCTTCGTTCATTACCCTCATATATAAAATTGAGATGACAATCCATAAAGCAAAAACTAGTATAAAAAGAGTAGCTAGAATGCATCCAAAAGTAACTCTACACATTTTGATTTCTCTCTTTTTGCATTAGTACCTTGACCTCAAAAGATCGAGAGAAAAAAATCTCACTTCTTTCCGCAAGTTTTAAAAATAATTGTGGCAAGCTTAAAGATATTTCATGCCTCGAAATCTCGAGCTGCATACGGAGGAATGAACTTACAACAGACTTGGACCAAAGCTATACAGCAATATCTTTGATCTTTGAACAAAGAAAATGTGTCAATAGTAGATTGGTAAATATCTAAACTAGTCAGTGAACTAAACCGATATGGATCTTAAGCTATTTGAGATAACGGACATTTAAGATAGGTGGTGATTGGACAGTTTTCTCAATCTTGAAATGAAATAAGAAGAATAAAATGATCGAATAAACAAATTCAAGATTTTGTCGTTGCACATATTCTTACTTCACATAATGGCCTCCAATAACTCAGAAAAATAAGACGAAACTCTTTGAGCGACTCTAAATATTTAACGTTACCGATATGGCTTATCATGCTTTCAAATTTCCTTTTAACACATCTAAAAAATAGTTGAATAAGGATGTGAATGATAGATTGAGCAAATATTAATCACTGAATGCAGGACTAGATATTCTGGGCGTTAGAATAACAATCAACTACTATCTACATAATTTATGTGCTACTCCATTATTTAAATATTATATAAATGCATCTTGTATTCGTTTCACTGTTTTTACGTCTATCAACCAAAGAAGTGGGCAAAAAGGAAGTAAAATTCCAAGATATTTGGAAAATCCGGGAACTCGAATTTCCATTAAAAAGTCAACAGAAATTACATTCGTTTTTCTTAATCTTATCTGCAGATAACTAATTTTTTTTAAATTTACTTAATGCGCATTAAATTTTCATTTCCGTGGTACATTTTAATATGTGTTCGTTCATTGGATTTTCATAATATAATATATATATATACAC
>JAPMOR010052983.1:106308-240264 GCA_026543865.1 Argiope aurantia | reverse complement strand
TGTGTGTGTGTGTGTGTGTGTGTGTGTGTGTGTGTGTGTGTGTGTTGGCGATCTACTAAACGGTGTGACCACACCATTTGATCTAAAGATCAGAATTTAGCACATGTATACCTTGGAAGGTGCGAATGTTTGCGCGAAATCGAAGCAATGTTTTTAAAATTTTATTTAAAAAAATTAATTAAAAAATTAAGCTGAATTTTGCTATTTTTCTGCATCGAAATAAATTAAATTATCACACAAAAATAAATTTTTCTTGCTATAATATTTTTGTAATAATTTCTGTACGCTGTTTCAAAAAAAAAAAAAATGTTAAACAAGAATAGTCTGAAGGATCTAGTAAAAGACCGTCAATTAAAAAAAAAAAAAAAGGAAAAAGAAAACTTTTCAAATATACATGAAATGGAAATATAAAAATATACAATATTCCATCTTACTGTGTTTAATTTCTGTCAATAAAATTGAAGCTTATAGCTTATTTTTGCTATAATTTGAATTACAGTATGTCTATTCTAATTGTGGCTCAATAGTTAATTTCTGAGTCATTAAAGATAAGCCTTATTTTCAGTTTAAAAATTACTCTGATTGAATTAAAGAATTATATTTTATGTTGTTTAAATCCTTGATGAATAAAATAAGTAGTCTACACTTCCATGATGGAACAAACGAAGGATATTTTGGATATTACGAAAGGATATTTTGGCTGATGATGGTCATTGGGTTCAACTATAGCTCCTGCCTCAATGCTGCCGTGATGATTGTCTTTTATTACCTAGGATGTTACGACACGGCTACAGCAACATAAAATATATTTTATGTCATTTAGAACTACCAATTGGGCCACGATTAGAATAGATCCCCGATATATGAATACACATAAATTTTTTAAGTGTTTAGACCCCTTAAATGTCTCACTCCGGACCTGAATAGTATACTACAGGGGAAAAGCAACAAACTCTAGCAGTTTAAAATTGCAGAATTCATTCATCAAACCAATACATTAGTAATAATTTTAATTTAAAAACGTTTTAAACCATATTTACATTAATTTATTTAAAAGTTTTTTCTCTTTAATCTGTAATTCTTAATTCTTCATAATAAGGTTTATGGAATCAAGTAATCAATTTTTCTTCTAATTTATTACATTGGCACAAGTATAGAACCAAAATTTAATTAAATTATGGAATAATTTATAATTAAATGCTGAAAATATCAAACTGGAGTGTTATCATCGAGAATACACAATTCAAGACAATTTCAAAACTATAGCACTTCAGGAAATGAAACTCCATTACAAATTATGGCTTTGTAAACATTAAATGAGCAATAAAATAGTGCAATAACTTGAGTTATTGCTTTTTCTAATGCAATTTATTTGTAAAAAAAATTATTTTTTTTGTCCTATCTTTCCTTCAAAAATAAAAACATTTAATTGTATTTGTTTTATTTATCCCAAAATTACACATGTTTTTAAAAGGTGATGTAAATTACTTCTACCTGAAATTTTACATTTCATTACTTCTAACGAACCGAGTTCGTATATCACTTTTCTTAATGGTTAGTTTTCTTTTTATTATCTTTTTCTACAAATTATTCATAAACAATATCCTTTCCGCAGAAATACTGAGGGTATAACTTTCTTGAAATCATCACGAAAACTCGTTTTTATAAACATCACTAAATTCATGCATCAAATCCTGCATCTCTCAAGTCCATCCCCCAAACTACGCAAATGAAGACTCTTGCAACGTATCACAGCTATATCACCCTATAAAGTACTCTTGCCGGAACCAATACAACATACGTCTTGCCTTGAAATGTGTCACGGAAAAAAAAGATTCCGTCAGAATAAACTATATTATAAACATTCCAGAACTTTCGTTACAGTCCAAGACGCAGAATACTTTAAAGAAAAAAGAAGGGGGAAAAAAACACTTCTTTTGCAAATACTGTTCCGTGTTTTACTTTATTTCGCTTTCCCTACTCGATACCATTCCAGTTTTTATGGTTGTCCGTTTACGACCTTCAAGCCCGCTTCATTTGCATAGCCAATCACCAAAAAATGTATCTCGGAGAAAATTGCGCGCTATAAAATGCGCGCCAAAATTCCAACTGCGTGGGCCAATCATCGCGCCGGAAAATCCCTATTTCCCGCGAGCGCGACAAACGAACCGGAAGTTATGTTCCGCATCTGCGTTACTACCGCGATTTTATGACCGGCAGACGATTCTTTTTCTTTGCTCTTTTTTACTTTCTTTTTGTTCCCCATTTATTCAATATATATATATTTTTTTATTTTATTTTGAAAAACTATTATAAGCATAAAGGAGTTTATAAGGGAATTCTTTCTTGGATCATGCAGTGATTCTTTTTGCTGCTAGTAAGTTGAATCGTTTTCCTAATTGAACTGTGTAAACGATTCAGTGAATTTCGCCACAAACTGAAAACTTTCCTCAAAATAGAGGATGTTTAGGAAGTGTCTCCACATTTATGGTTTCATCTTCACTAATCACATTCTTTTTTGCTATTAATTTTGAGAATTTGTAGTTGAACATTCTTATTTGCATTCTTAATTGTAAAATGAGGTATGAGTAAATGTGAAAGATTTCACTCGCAAATTCAGGAAATCACGCAACACAAAGTTGGTCATCAAGAATGTAGTGAGCAATTTCAAGCTTATTAATACTGTGAAATATGAAGAATGTATAACTTACAAAGATATAACTAATTCTGAATTTGTAGTAAAACATTCGTTATTTGTGTCCTTAATTGTAAAATGAGTTATGAGCAAATATGAAAGATTTCACCCCCAAATTCAGAAAATCACTCAGCAGAAAGTTGATCATCAAGAATGTGTTGAACTTCAAGCTTACTGATACTGTGAAATATAAAGAATATATAGCGCGGAATGATATTACTAATTCTGAATTTGTAGTAGAACATTCGTTACCTGTGTCCTTAATTATAAAATGAGGTATGAGTAAATGTGAAAGATTTATCTCGTAAATTCAGGAAATCATGCAGCACAAATCTGGTCATCAAGAATATTGCGAACTTCAACCTTACTGACATGGTGAAACATAAAGAGTATATAGCTTTGAATGATATTACTAATTCTGAATTTGTAGTAGAACATTCGTTACCTGTGTCCTTAATTGTAAAATGAGGTATAAGTAAATGTGGAATATTTCACCCGCAAATTCAGGAAATCATGCAGCACAAAGCTGGTCATCAAAAATGTAGTGAACAACTTCAAACTTACTGATACTGTAAAACATGAAGAATATGTAGCTTGGAATGATATAATTAATTCTGAATTTGTAGTAGAACATTTGTTATTTGTATTTTGAATTGTAAAATGAGATATGCGCAAATGTGGACGATTTCACTAAATTCAGGAAATCAGGCAGCAGAAAGCTGGTCATGACGAAAATATTGAATAACTTAAACAAGCTTATTGATACTGTGAAAAATGAAAAATGTTCACTGAAGAAATCTGTAATATCAAAGATAATGCAAGACGTGCAAAAAGGAAGTCTACTTTTTCGAGGAATATAAATAGGGAACTTCATATTCCACAGACCGTAATCTAAAATACTCTACGTTACAGGCCGAAATGGCGAAACTACCATTTCCTGATTGTTCATAACCTAGACGATAAACTCTGCAGCTGAGGAAGTTATACTGTAGGTTGTAGGAAAGGACGCTTCGATGCAATATGTCCTACTCGACGATGAAGCTTCATTTATATCTGAACATATCAAGTCTGTTTATCAAACCTTTGGTCTAGATGTGGTCATGTAGGTCTGGTCACTACCATGTTAAATCCAGTCTTCAATTAAAATGGCAAAAACAATGGGACCTCAAAGAGACAAATAAACTTCAACACCTACTTGATAATTGGCCAAGCAGAAGACACAATTCTTATCAGATTAATAATTGGTCACAACCGGTTCACACATATATATTTGCTGTTGACGGAACCGGCATCCCAATATACAGTATGTCAATGTCCTATAATCGTGTTTAGTAGAATGTTAACTCTAAAATAATCAATGCATCAGTTGCTTTCATTCTCCTAACATAATTTTAAAAGGCATCCTTCATAAAGTTCCCCATCTCGATTTTTTTAAACATTTTTTTAAATGATGGGCTTGTATTATTTGATCAGATTTTTTAAATTTTTTTCCAAAGTTGTATTTTAGCTTGCGGCTAGTTTTTACCATCCTTTGCAGGTTGGAAAGATCCTTTACAGATCATTGAAAATGACACAATTTATGAACAAACTTTTAAAATAAGACTAACTCGCATCATACGTTTGGCGCTTATTAATTATAGATGGTTCTTGCGCCAGTAAACTCCATCAAACCAAAGCAACCAAATTCTGTAGGAATTCGATGTAATTAATCACCAAAATAATTGCAGTCATAGAGTCGGAAATGACACCAAGCATATTCTAAACTATTATGGACTCCATGCAAAAATATGCCTGGCATCAAAAATGCACTAAATTTGATACTTGTGGCAATTCAAATGATCATTATATTGAGAAATGAAATCTGTTTATACAGGAAATGTGCAATAATTTTATAAAAACTTCATTCAAACAAAAACTGTTAAGCGAGAAATATGCACTAACTAGAAAAGAAAAAATAAGATGATTATAGCACTTCCTTCTATTCAATTTAATGCCTATGTATTTTTGACAGAATACGCTGTACAATAACTGTTGTTTGTTACAATGTAATGAATCTGTCTCTTTACCCTTCAGCTTGATAAAATGATATTGTAACAACGTGAGCTTTGGTTAACTGTGTTGCGAAGAACGTAGATAGCATGCGTGTTTTGTTTGTTTTCTATACAAAATCTGGATTGGAGTGATGCCACGATTTAGATATGCGCCACTTATCTCTCATGAGAAAATTATTGTTGGCCATGAAAGAAACAGACAGGCATCATCTATGTATGCAGTGGCAATATCATTGGAAAGTATATCTTGTGTTATACTTGTGGGGTCAAGAACTGTTCATGTTATATATATATATATATATATAAGTAATGATACTTTAAAATTTAATTTAATCCTAATTAATTCCCTAATTTTTTAGCCTAATTCAGCCCATGTCAAAGTCATTCTAAAATATTCTTTTATTTCCTGATCCTATTCCACTTTTTCTTTCTAATTAATTCAACTGAAGCTTTGTAAAAATGATTGCGTCATGCGGTTCCCACGTGCCGAGTGAAGAGATAGAAAATCGCTGATGTAAACAGATTCTTCTAAAAGATCCCTCTGTTTCTCTTGTCAAGGTCGACACATGTGAGAAATTCCAATCAATAACGACATGCCTCAGAAATCTCATGTTATATAAGACCAGGTATAAAATGTTCATCAGCTTTCCATCAATTCTTCTTTTCGCTCCGTGTTGTGTGTGTGTGCTCGTCGCTCTTGCTTGTAAATAATTGTGCCTTCCCGGAATGGATTAAAGAGAATTTAAAAATGCAAAGTCTCTTCACTGTCTTATGTCATGTTTCGATAAAGAACAAGTAAAAAGTTGGACAAACCTGTGTAAAATTTAATTAAATTATTTATTATTTTATTATTTATTTACCTTAATTTATTTTTCATTTTTGTCTAGCTTTGTTTTATTAGCAAATAATGAGCACATTTAAAACTAATCGTTATAATTTGTAAACTCTTTTAATCTTGAGCATGTTGAAATTCATACCAAATAGTCCATTTATCTAATGTGTAAGAAACACAATGCCAGTGAATTCTAGCATGTTACTTGTCAATCTTGCAATTTATAGCTCAATAAAATATTTGTCCAATAGATTAAATAATGAAAATTAAATATACTGAAATTGCATTAAATATATGCCATGTATTTGAATATAATAAGAAGTTGTAATTAATATTAGTTGGATTATTTAACTATTGTAACGAATTTGCAATATTGTAAACATTTTGAGGCACAGATATTTTTTGAAATATCACAAGTAAAAAACATCATAATTCTAATTCTGCATTTTTTCAAAACTGTAAGGAACATATATAAAACTGGTCTCCTCTTCCAAAGGTAACCAAATTTGATGAATACTTTTTAATGAATGTAGAAGCTATGTTATGTTCATGTTTATTACAAAATATAATGTAAAACAGAGTAGCTTTATACACCGCAACATCAGGATATGTTTTTTTTAATAAAGAAAATGGGAATTTCCAAACCACTTGATGTCAACACTAGAAATGTCTTCTCTCTGAAATCTTTGATAAGTTTGTTCACTAATAAGGTATACATTATTGTTTCCATATTATTATCGAACTACTTAGTTAGATAATGGATAAAATTGGCATGAATATCAATAGATATTAGATCTCTCATTTTCATATGGTAGTATTGTTTCATGCTTCAGTCCTCCTCTAATATTTGTAGATACAAAAAAAAAACCTTATGAATAAACTGATATAGAAAAATCCTGTATTTTATTGTCATACATTCGGGAAATATTTCTAGTCCATTGAAATTAAGTAAAATTGGAGAAACTAGTGGAAGTGGTCTTTCCAAAACTTTTTCGCCTACTCACTAATAAAAGTGTACCTCTTGCAAAATATTATGGACCTTGAGTAAGATAGAGAACCTATGCATAAAAATAATGTAAAATAGTTACGAAATGGTAACCTTTGGCCTGACTTTATCCTTTTTACTGAGTGTATAGTGTGATCCGTTGCGAGTTATTTGACGATTAATCTCTGGCAAGCAAGTATCCGAATTTCAAATTTGTGTTTTAAATGTGTTTTCTGCACCCGATTAACGCCAAAATTTGGCACAGAATTGCAATTGTAGTCATAAAATCACATACAAAACTCAATATATTTACGTTTTTGAGTTATCGCGTTGACATGCTTCTGAAAGCACAAAACATCAGACAGTCAACCCTTCTTTTGGATCTGGCCCAAAATTTGATAGTTGTCTACACTATACATGTTAAATTTATGCGTCGTATTTTATCCATCTAGCTCTTTGTGTTTTTCAATTATCGTGTTAGCTTATATCCGAACGGCAGGACAGACACTTTCTCTGAATGGATTTTGCGCAAATTATGATAGAAAATTTGATTTAAAGATCACATACCAGATTTCATCTGTTTAGCTCAAAGCCTTTTTTTAGCTATCTTTGTCACAGATAGACAAATATTTTCCAAAAATGCGTTTTTCGAACTCAAGAAGGTCTAAAACGTGGTGGTACGTCAAAATCTCGAATTTTTTGACGATTACAATATTTAATATATACTTCGTATGCGAGAAAGTAAAAAATA
This sequence comes from Argiope aurantia, assembly GCA_026543865.1. Lineage (NCBI taxonomy): Eukaryota > Metazoa > Arthropoda > Arachnida > Araneae > Araneidae > Argiope > Argiope aurantia. The sequence continues at coordinate 232,950 of JAPMOR010052983.1, read as the reverse complement.
ATTATTATAGCTTTTAAACCTTGATCAGATGCTCTTTTTACCTCAGAAAACTGGGAATAAAAAAATGTGAGCCCTTTTTGTTGGGGGGGGGGGGCGAATATTATAAGTTTCTAGGGAAACCCAGAAACCTCAAAAAAGTCAATATTTAAAAAGGTTATAACGCGCTAGTAAAATAAGATATCTTTATTATTTATTTTTCTTGCAAATTAGATAATTAATTTTCTTTAAGTTGTAATTAATATTTAAGCTTTAGATGTCAAGGTTTGTGTGTGTGTGTGTGATTGTATATTTTATAGAAAAAAGAACCATCAAAATCCCTAATATAATCGCCCAGCTCTTCTATAACACTGGATGAAGTTTTAAAATGTCCCCTCCCCTTTAATCTGTATCATTATTGGATGCGCAATTCCCAACTTCTGACTTGCAGCCAATCAAATCGTAAATAATATTTTTATAGTTAAAATAACTGCTATATCAGCATATGACTAAAGCTAAGCATGAATAAAATTCAATTATGGAATTGTAAATTTCCCATTTTATTTACATTATTTTATGCTGGATTGTAACAAAAGTCAATGTGCTGATGTCTGTAATTTTTTTTATTTTAGATTTATAGGGATTCATTATATTCTTCCTTTGTGAACCATTTGAAGTTAGATCTGATATTTTCTCACATAAAATTTTTTATTTTGTATTTGGATTGCATTTTTTTATGATAATGGATCACTATAACTTCCGATAGCTTTTAATTGTTTATATTTCAGTGTGTGTAAAGTTTTTTAATTCCAGAATTCTTAATCAATTGTTTATTTCTAATTTTAAAAATCTATTTACATGTCAGGTGCACTTTAAATTATAATTCTTTTTAGTTCTTAAGCACTCTGCTAGTGTGTGAGAGACTTTCTATTACAAATATAATGAATTAGTTTGAATGAATCAGATCTAAGATATTGTTAACAAGCTAACTCAACCTTGAGATATTGTTAATTCAGTCAATCTAGACGGGTGCCACTGCTAGTAAAAAAAGATTTTGCTAAATTATTCTTATTTTATTTATTTATTTTTATTTTCGATATAATGAGCCAAATAAGGTTTTCATCGTACTCTCAAACAGAAATGTAAAATAATAATTAAAAAAAAGTAATATTAAGTTAAAAATTTGAAATACTCTACTATTTGAAGCTTAATTTTAATGCGCTTAAAAACCTGGGTGGTTTTGTCTATGGTTGTTGTTGTTTTACATTTCTACGCATTTCATTTTGGAAGAAAAGGCATTTTATTTTTTGAAATCAAAGACTTACTAGACACCCAGCAACCTATAACCTTCTGTAAACATAAGATTTAGAAAATAATCATAAATCGAAATTAATAATCATATTGTAAAAATAATAAATTTATAAGTATTGGGAAAAAAAGTGTAGGCTATATTTCATTGTAATTTTAATTTAAAAATACTACAATCATTAAAATTGTTTCTATTTGGACAATATAAACTAATTCATTTGTTCTGACTTTATTATACAATATCACTATCTTGCTCTTTGGTGACATATTTCTATACTATTAAGATATAATTTTGACCTTGGCAGTTTCTATATATAATAACGTACCGAAGGTTATGCAGCAGGGGTAATGTTTTAGAATATCGTCATTCTATTGGGAGGTCCCCACTTGTAGATGATTTATCAGCATTATAATGAACAATAGTGGAATTTTTAAGTAATGGGAAGAGCACAGGCTGAAGCATCAATGTCCCATGCACTTTCAAGATACGATTATGTAAGAGCAATCCAAGGACTATTTCGCTAAGAATAATGGATGAAGTCGGCATTTCAAGCGCAGATGAATAGTCTCCTCTGTAACTCTAATGCCAATCTGCCATCATTTGTTTACACGGAAGAACATCAAATCGTTATAATTATAATTACAATCACAAAAGGATTCAGTCAGCGAGGGTAAACATCTGAAATACAGCTACAGAACACACGTGGAAGTATTCTTAGCATTATATTTTATTGAAGCAGAATGTATTGGTTATCGGAACTTTCACTTGCATTAGACGATTGCTTAAAGAAGGTATTCGTGCAACAGACTACTTTCTTTATGCCAAGGCTTGTCAATTGTTCTTGAAAAGAATAACCGAGGAATTCCACAAATTTATTCTGGGCAGCTTTTTTCCAATCAGCAGTTAAACGAGAATAGATGCGGTGTTGATTAAACATGACGTTAAAATGCTTATGAAAACTTTAACAACATTGAAAGGGTTATGTACAGAAAAAAATTTTCTGGTATTTTATTTCTTAAACGTTAGTACAATGGCTCATCTTCCATTTTTATGAGATTCATGATTTTATGAGAACATTCAGGTGCATACTCTCAATTAGCTGCAACAAACATTTTGAACTGAAAGCTTAATGATATGAACTGAAAACTATGAATAGTTGAATTTAATGAAATTCACTACAAGAAATTCAAAGCATTATTGTTAGAAGGCTCACCATTTATTAAATGTAAGATCAGTCCTTATTGGCTTCTGGATAAGATGCATATGATCTTGTCAGCAGCCACGAAGCCGTATCTCTAGATGTCTCTGAAAAGAATTGAAACTGATGCTGTAAAGTTTCATTGTCTGTAAATGGAGTAGCTAAGTGGCATAGCTAGAGACCAAGCTAGAGACCTAAGACCAAGTCTAGCTTCGTCAACCAGTTTAACAATATTCCAATAAGACACTGTCGAAAATGATAAAACCCAGCTTTTCCAAAACATTATGAGCATCGTAAATTCATTTGAAAATTTATAAGATTATTCGCATTCCGGTTTATAGCAGTATGTATGGCTATATTTAATATTAACGGTGTTATGAGAAAAACAAAAAGAAGCATTTTATGATGTATTTGATACAGTTCCAGAACTATTAATTGAGAACATTGATAACCTATACATTGTTTTAAATGGTTAGAAACTTTCAGACCGCGTTAGAGACCTTCAGTAATATTTACATAATCTACATATGAAGGATTATAACGATGAAGAAATGGTTGTTTTGATGAATATATCAGTCATAATCAGAACCAAAGTTATAAAATTCCAATTTTATAACTTTGTGTTTCACTCTAATATAAAACAAATGGTATAATTACAAAAATGGCGAAATTGTTAATTTATTTACCACTTAAAATGTGAAGAAAAACCGAATTAAAACAGTATTAAATATTATTTTATTTGCTTGGACCCGCCTTTGAGAATCAAAAAAAAAAAGTAGTGCATAACTTTTGTCCTATGATTAGAATTCCAATTTAAAGCAATTTAATTCATTTAAAGTATAAGTTGTTTCAGAATTTTTTCAAGGATATAAATCTCAATTAAACGCTATTCGAATTCGCTTTCATTTTCTTAAAAGATTATGTCATCAAAAACCTCAGCTCTTTGCTTTTCCTTGCTAGCAAGAAACGATAATTTATAAAACCTTGCTGGGAGATACCAACTCCCTCTAGCATTTATCCGAGTATATAGTATCTAGTATTTATTTTAGATATTAAAAACACACACACTTCTAAACTTTAGCACTTTCGTTGTTTTTTTTAAAGCAAAAACCCATGATAAGTAAAACCTAATGGCAGGTATCCATCTGTCTCTAGTATTTATCCAAATTTCACAACACATTACCCATTCGTATGTTATCAGCAATCCCTTAAATCATGATTTTTTCCCCCTTGAAAAAAGAATTCATCCCTTTCAAGTACTCGATCAAAGAGGAATGGTAAAAAAATAACAAAGTGAGTGCTTTCATTTTTAAATCCCTTCACCTCACGAGAGAGAATTACATTTTTCACGCCCCCCTTCTTCTTTAGCACAATAGGGATCAAAACAAAATCCCCACATCCCATGTGTGGCGGTGTATTTAACTTAATACATATTTATGGAGCAGGGACACTTGTGGGGGATGGAGAGAAAAAACAATTCGTTGTCAAATGCCATCGAGGAAACCACGACTTTTCGTTTTCTGCGGCCCGTTGCAAAATTTTGTGACAGCTCCATCCATCCAGTGGAGGTCGCGGGTCAACCTATCTCATTTCACGGTTACGGTCAGACAGAAACTGTTCCATGGCTCCGAACCCCCCTCTCTGCGCTCCCGAACCCAAAACTCCATCGCTGTGTTCATAAATGTTTATGACAGTTTTGGGTATGCCTCGCTAGAGAGATGGAGGCAGCGTACTGGAACAGATTGGGAACCGAGTTTTCGAGAAAGGGACGGGTTCGGGGGAGGTGTTGAAGAGGGAGGGGGTTCAGAATTACCCGAGTAAAGTTACCTGAAATGACGACGCATCTTCCCTGGTACCGAACGCGAAAAATACTTTTCTAGGAGCTCCATTCACACCCCTTCGTGCGCTGAGCGCGACGAAGCCAGCGTGACGGAGAAGGAAGATTAGGAAAAGAAAGTTCGCCATATTTGGCGGGCAATGGTTCCTTTGGCTATCTAAAATGACAACATATTTATTTTATATAACGTTAAAACTGAATTAGTTTAGGCAGAACAGACCATAATCAATACTTGGAAGTTTTTCTTTTTCCATTCCCTAACTTCTGAAACCAGATATTTAATTGATTTTAATCTTATCTTTATACAAGTTCTGTAAACAATGAATTTCGAGTCCCTCCCCCTAAAAAAAAAAAAAGAATCTGAAATCTGCTTTTCATCGTAATATTTAAAGACAGTCAATATTTTCAGTCACTGTGAAAGAGATTGTAAATTGAGAATAATTGATATATTTCAATTATTATGGCGCAACCATATTATATCAATATAACTTATCTATAGATATAAAAAAAGATTAGTGATATCTTCAGATTTAGTAAAAAAAAAAATCATTAATTTTTTTAAAAACATTTACTATAAGTATTGATACCAATTGCAATAACAAAATACTTCATATACAAATATTTTTAGAAACTATAAATTTCTTTTAAATATAAATTTTGCAGAAATTTTTAATATAGAATACAAATGTAACTCATTATAAATCAAGTTAAAAAATACTGATAAATGAGATTTATTACAATGTCTGACAGATAAGAAATTTTTCCAAGGGAAAAGTCGACTCTCAATTGAATTACAAAATGTGAAAAACAAGTAAAGTTTCAGGCAGTCTTGGATTAAATGATTTTGCTAAAATATACATTCATTTTGACAGTTTTTATATTTGATGCTGATGAAGAAGGCAGCCAGATGATTCGCAGACTTCTAAATGTTCTTAAATCTGTCAGACCACGGCTTTATAACTGCATTGATTCGATCTTAAGCAATTAACTACATTCATATTTATTTATCCTAATCAAAACTTACATATTGTTAGTAAATTATAAAGGGTAACGTGAAAGTGCACCACGCATTTGAAAAGCAGATTTTGCAAATGAATTTTTAAATAGAAAAGTCATATCGCTATAGAGCGATACAAGCAGAACAAATGATAAATTAATTTTGATATGAATTATTAACATTGTAAGTGTATAATATTACAAAAAGTTTTCAAAATGAAAAAAAAAATCACTCTTGAGTGCCATTTGTGAAAGATTTAGTTGCACACAATAATGAGCCAAATGGGCAAATAGACCACAACGAGTCATAAGCCTTTTTCAAACAACTTTTTTTGAACTACTAGATTAAATACCCTATAATCGCCATTCTCTTAAACCTTGATACTAGGAAAAATTCTCTTCAAAAAAGCAACACGAATTTTTGATCATTAAAATTGACCGACAAAATGTCTGAAAAGAAAAAGGATCTCTTTTATTCTTCAAAGATCGAACCAATCCTTTTCAATTTTGATGATGATGTAATTGGCATGGAAAATCTAGATACCGTAATAGATGCTAAACGATAAATATGGCATCAGAATCCACATAATATTTGGTTTAATTTTAAAATTTGTGAAAAATCCAGTGAAACTAAATTGCATGAATTAAAAATTACTCAGATTTCATCTGAACTACACTCTTAAATCGTAGAGTTTGCAGTTTTCATATATGCTAATTCATATAGTTAATAGTTGAGTTTCAATTATATTCTTTTTTTACAGATTTTTAGTTTCAGATTTCAAAGAATCCATTAAAAAATCAAGAAGAGAATAAAATTTTGTAAGTGAAAATTCTTCTTGTATGAATTTTTAAAAATTTAATAACTTCTGATACAAATAAAAACAATTTTAAATGTGCAAAAATAATTTATTCTACCATTCAAAAGAAAAATATGACACATCAAAAGTAATCCAGTAGCTTTACATATTTTTACAAATTAAATAAAAGCATTAATGGAAAAAAAATATGATTTTTTTTTTATAAAGTCCAAAATAAAACTTTAGAATTCCCCAAATGTTATGTAATGTTTCGTCACAGAAGTGAAAATTGTTCTCTTTAGAATGCTCCTCGAATTTAAAGCTATGGAACAGATTAATTTACTAAATTATAGCATACATAATCCTCTGAAACAAAGACAATATAACTATTATACGTTTTTATAAACAAATATTAATGAAAGAAGAAATATAAATTTAAGAAATTTCGCAAAATTCAAATACACTTTTAAAAAGTTGACATTTTACGAATTTTTATATTTTGCGTTATTTTATTATAATGAGTTTTTTTTAAGCATTAATTGCAAATAAAACACTTACTTTTTCTTTGCGTGAAAATGTATTACATTCTTTTTCACCAATCACGTTCATAAAATCGGGAAATCCGTCTAGATCTGAATTTTAGTTGAATTTGAGAATTTTGTTTTATAACTGATAATCAATTGAGCAAAAACAATAGCGAAAAAAAATCTACATAGAAGACATATTCAAGCCAATTCCAGAAGTCAAAATAAAAGATCCCGCTGAAATACAAATACCAAAAAATAAAAATAAAACGCCAATGAAGCAGTTTAATATTACAACAGGGCCTTTCGGTTGAGGTTATCAGATTTCAACGGTGTCATCCTCGAATTTGACGCTCAAGATTCTCTCTTGCTATCTCTAGAAAATTCTTTCGTGTACCAAACATGACATGGTAATTATAACCGTATACGATCTGAATTATGAAGAAAATTTTACTTATTTGCTGGTTTCTTCCTATTTCTATTACCTATTCCTTATACTAAATATAAATCTGCTATTTGTCATATTCAGAAATAAAGTAATGAAAGTATTAACACTGCTTTCACTATATTTTTGACTGGAATAATGATTTTTTTCTTTGGCATCTGCAAGCCAAAAAATGCTTTAAGGAGCGTATACATTTATGATTTGAACTATCTGTAAAATTAAAATTATTTTCACAATAAAATTCCTGCATTTCATTGGGAAGGAATGTACCAACCATGTACGAACAACTGTCATTTTTTAATGGTCGATGCAATTACTTGCAAACATGTCTCCGCACGAGAAAAATATTTCGTTTATTGAGATGAATGGGGTAACTTTCATGATGGCTAGTTTGGACAAGATGGCAATTCTTCAAAATCAAAGGAAAATATTTAATGGAAATAAATGTTTTAATTCCGTTTAAAATAGTATAATTTGAAATCATTTAATGGAAAACAAGCAAATTTGTGCCTTTTTCTCCGAAGTTATATTACATCACAAAGATATAACTTTCACGCCATTTAAATTTGAAAAATTTACTTTTCAACAATATACCAACTTAATCGACATATAATTTTCTAGTAGAATTTGCAACTATATTTTTCACTGTTGTTACGAAAATCAAACTAATCGCATTGTTTTGTAAAATCCTTTAATCACATTCTTTCCACTTTAAAATTTATGGTTAGTAACATTATTTATGACATTTAGTCAAAAGTAGATTCTTATTTGGCCTCAGTTTGATGTTATATATTTTTTAAAAAATATGTTATTCAACTCATTGTCACTAAAAAAGCGATTTTAAATTCATTTTATAAGTTTTGTGTTGTGAAATATTTTCTCGCACTAGCTTCAAATATATTCGGATTATGAAAATCATTTAATTGCATTTTGTTGTTGTTGCTTTGCTTTTTAATTTATTAAATTTCTTTTTTAATTTTATTAAATTTAATTTATTAAATTTTATTAAATTTCTTTTTAATTTCGCAATCAATATTATCTGTTTATTTTATTCTTTTATTTTTTTACATATATATTGAACATTAAAAAAAAACGAAAAGAAACTTTTATTCTTCACGAAATTTATTATTTGGGAAATTCTAATATTTGCTTATTTTTTTTTAAAGCTTTTCAATACTTTCCTTGCTATTATTTTTCTAATGAAATTTCTTTTCCAGGTTATGCTTTCTAGCCTTTCAAAGCATGTTTTCTAGCCTTTCAATGTTTTCAAACCTTATAAACAAGTGCTATGCGCATGCGCTCTGCAAATTTGAGCTGGATAGAATTTATTCCGAGTTTTCAGTCACGTAATGCTCTTCATTTGTCCAGTGGGAAATTGCATAAATCATTTACATTTGAAAAATATTTTTAAAAAAATCCGGAACATTTTGAACGGAATAATAAATATACCATTAAACAAAAAGTTTAAAAGGCTAAAATTAACAAAAATTAAAAGGGTTTTCTTTCTGTGCCCAAGCTAATAATATTAAAATTTCGGGTGTTTTTGAAACTACAACGATTTTTGAAAATAACTTTTATCCATTTTTTATAACATCTTACGTAAGTACAAATTATCACGAATTCCTTTTCAGAGTATCGATAAGCTTGCTATTCATTATCAGTCAATTCATCCCATGACATCAATTGTTCCATGAATCTTATTGTTGACACAAAGATAAAATTACAGCGATAGAAATTTGCTTTTAGTCATTAAATGCAATTTACCTAAAAATATAAAAAATTTAATTTCAAATTTCATTCTGTTTTCTTTAATATTAGTAATGACTTTAAAACTGTTCCATTATTTAAAAACAAATGTTTTTTATTAGAGAAACATTGGTATCTTTTTAATAACACAAAATGACTTACAAAGTTTGTTTCAATTTTTCATTTCGAAAGTTGCTTATTTTTTAAATAGTTAGAAATTAACTCCACTTAATCGGCCATATGTACTTCAAAGCATTTTATTTTGAAAGCTAAGCAACAATAACAAACCTCTTTTTTTTTTTCAAGAATCTTTTATCCATTATCGCCCATAGAACCCATTAGTTTTAGTTCCTAAGATTATTTACAATATGTAGCACTTTAATGATATGTAACCGCCTCATTGAAAATTGATTAAGAGGCAAAACTCAAACTGAAAAGAAACTATGTACACTTCCAAATGATTAATTAAAATACAAATTATATAAAATCATTACAAAATAAAATTAATAAAAAAGAAGAAGAAAAAAATAATAATTTTCTTCTTCATGTTATGAATTTTCTCATTAAAAAAATTTTTTTAGGCTTACTTCCTGCACATTTAAAACTAAAAATTCGCTGACTAAAGATTATATTTTTTCATAACAGAATATAAAAGAGGAGACAAATTAAACTAAAATAATCAGATTTTCTAAAACTCAAATCGAAATACTGTAGTTTTGAAGAAGATGTCAAGGATAAAATAAAAAGAAAAAAGAAAACCTTAAGCTGTTAAAAAAGTAAATTATAATAAAATCTAAAAAAGAATTTATGAAGAGATATAAAAATATAACCAATATTAATAATTCGACGTAGATCAAAATAAAATTGTTATTTCAAAGAAGTGGAACCAGGAAATGATACGTATCAAAATGCGCAGAAATCTTAACTAAGTCAGATTAACCAAATTCTTGAAGCTACAGAGAGATATTGTGCGATAAACCCTGTAAATCTGAATCCTTTTCAGTTAAAAAAGACGAAATTAGCTATGATATATTTATTTTCAAATTTTCATCCTACAGCCAGCATTAGGACTTCTTTGCTGGAGTCATAATGTTCTATGTATAAACCAGCAGGAATCGTTCAAAAATTTCTCGCATACTCTCTAATAAAGGGGAATTAGTGTTTTAGACTAGTTCTTCCCAACCAATTGAAACCAAAATTTGTCAAAAAAAAAATTATAATTATAATTATAATTACAAAATTACATAATAAATTTGATATATTTAAGTCATCGCATTTTCGAGCTACTGCATTTACATATTTTCTTAAAATACAGTCCAACAGACGGTCACTTTCTTGTTGAATATGGCTGAAAATTAGATAGGTATCTGCACTATAGATCTTAAATCTATGTCCATCTAGTTTATCCATCTAGCACTTCGTTTTATATTTTATGCTAAATTATATTCGAATAGTCGGACATACAGACTTCGTCTGAATAGATTTTGCTCAAATTTCGATAAAAATCTACAAATTTGGTGTAAATATCATAAATCAAATTTCATCCGTCAAGCTCAAAGCATTTTTGAGTTATTTTTATCACAAGCAGAGAGTGACAGGCATTTTCCAAAGATGTGTTTTTGAATTCAGGGTGATCTAAAACGCGAAGATTCGTCAAAATCTCCAGTTCCAATTTTTTTGACGATTAAAATACTTTCTCTACATTTCGTTCGCATACGAGAAAGTAATAGAAGATAGAAGGAAAGTTTTTCAGGAATTGAGTTTTCTAATTAAAGTTTTTGCCATTTTTCATAACTTTTATTATGAACTATTTACTTATAAATAAAAAAGTTTTACTTATAAGTCTAATATTGGAGACATTTTATTGAAGTCCAGGAAAAATCCAGAATATCTTAACTGCGGAGACAAATATTTCATGATTTTCTTATGCACTTTTATTCAACTTGACAGGCTTCATGTTTGTAACAATGGAATCTTGCTGTCGAATTTTCACTCCATTCATGATATGTTAGAAATTTTAAATATTTAAGCATTGTGGATGATATTACTATTTAAATATTTTCTATATTTAAATATTTTCAGAGTGCGTTTATTTATTATTTTATTGATTCATTTAATCAAATTTTCAATCCATACATGAATAGCTGATAATGAAGTTGAAAAAATCCTTTTAAGATTTCCATCAGTTAATAATTTTTAAAAAAATGGAAACTAGTTAAAATAAAATGTTTAAAAAATCTACTTTTTAGTGCACTAATAAATTTGAATTTCTAAAAACAGTCGTTATTAAATTTACTTTAACGAAACAATCATGTATAACTAGCCTTCATTACTTTAACCAATATATAAATGAAACTTTAAAGAATAAGGCAGGAAATTTTGGCTCAATTCCTCCTGAGCTGCTCAATTCTGTGTCTTTTTTTTTTTTTTTTTTTTTTTTATGTAGCCTGGCGACAGTGGTTGGCGATGGCTGGCATAATTCACTTTTCCGTCCAGTAACCCTTGGAAAGTGACTTAACTTTGCAAAAGAAGCAAACTCGCAGTGGCGGCTGCGGTTTACAGTTAAGGGACTGGATAATGAGGGGGATTTAACATTGATCCCTTTCAGTAACGTATATCATTACCCAAGCGTGCGTTCATTTGCAGACTTAAGTATGTTTATGAAATTCGAGCTTAGCTTTTATTTGAATGTGTTGCTCCTTCGCCCCGAATGACAGAGAGACTTTTAAGAAATCGAGGGGGTTGTGGTGAGATTCCATATCTATTGACTTTTGAAGCGCGGAATTGAGGGAAAATTGCCGCCTTTAATGAGCGAGGCCGATATTTCTTCGGCTCGTGATTTATTTGCCGCTGAATAGGGCAAATCCGGCAACTTGGGAAATTTTCTCCTTTTGACAGTGTTCTGAATAAAGGCTGGATTAATTTTTAAAATAAATATGGCGATTTCATCAAAAGAATTAAGGGGATTTATTTTCTATACATTTTTGAATAATTTACTTTAAGTTACGAGTATTATCAAAATTTTTTGATTCATGGGCTTTCTGGTAAAGTAATTTTTTATTTTTAAATGGAACTCATTGTAAAGAAATTTTAAAATCCAATAATTAGACAATACTTTTTTAAAATAAAAATGATAAAAGTTTAAACTGTGAGCATTTATTTTCCAACAAAAATTTCTGAGCATCTTTTTATTCTCTCGTATGCAAAGTGTATAAAAAGAAAACATTGTAATTGTCAAAAAATTCGAATTCGAGATTTTGGCGAATTTCCACGCATTAGACCTCTCTAAATCTGAAAAACATATTTTTGGGACACACGTGTCCATGAACATATAAATTCACAAATGCTTTGAGCTAAGCAGATGAAATTTGGTGTATGGTCTATAAACCCAATTTGTAGATTCTGGGATTTTGATTTTTGGCTACTTATATATTAACCACAAGCCAGGAAGACTGCAAATAGCACTTAAAAAATTGCACACCGGATTTATTAAAAACACTCGAGTTGTGTCAAATCTCGGTCCATCGTAGCTATTGTTCGCCAATGGCATAAAATTAATATAGAAGTATCGATGTTCTTTCCTATAGCATGAAACAATTTATTTTTTTTTCCTCGTGTAAAAGGAAAAAATCCACAATTTTAAGGGACGAGAAAAAGATAATTTTATTAGAGAGCATGAAATTTTCGAGAGTATCACTCCTATGGGGTTTTTTGTTTTGTTTCTTTTCATTTAAAAAGGTATTCATTATTGAAATGATATATATCTCATCTGTCATTAAAATGTTACTTCTGTTTGAAAAATAAAGCCTTCTAAACTATAAAGAAAATTTAAATTTTACTTTATACTTTAACTAAGAATGTTTTATCACTCATTTTAAGATTAAGGATCAGACGCTACAATCGAAGTTAGTAGACAACATTTAAAAAACATCAAAATAAGACTTAAAGTTTAAAGGAGATGAGAAATTCTAGCCGAAACACATAAGAGAATGAGTTCGGAAATTTAAATGAAAATATTTATTCAGAAATGCAAATCATACAACACAGAAAACTACCGTATGCAAATCTTGAATATAAGTATTCAACTAGATTTTTTTTAAATATAAATTGCTCTATATATCTGTTTTTGAAATGGTGAACGTGCTATGTTTCGCACATACGTAGAAGAAAAAAATATGCTAACAATATTTTCTCATATATCGGAAATATTTATTTTCAATTTTAATATAATATGAAGGATATTATCACATATTCTGTAAGTTATATATAATTTGATTAAATACATTATAAACAAAAGAATTTATTGAAAATTAAAAAAATTTTTAAACAAATCCTTCCGAATATTGTTCTATTTTTATGGAAATGCGTAAGTATTGAGTATGCCAAATAAAAATACTAATGAAAGTTTCAAATCATTACCACCTTTCTATGAAACAAGGTAGCCCTAAAACATTTAGGGTGTATAGCAGAAGTTCGGGATAAACAAAATGTCATGTACGAAACTTCATCAAAAAATCGAGTTCGTAGATATTCGTTATAGGGTCGAATCTTAAGGGCAGTTTGTAATCTTTTCTGGAGAAATTTGAATCCAAAAATACATGGATACTTTTGATCAGATAAGAATATTTCAGTTTGGAGAGAATGGATAAGTTTCCTTAACATACCAACGCGAGTGGTCTCCGGGTAACTTTCTCTACTAAAGGAGTTATCCCAGAGGATGCTTTGCATGGCATTGGCGTACAATAGTTAAGAAATAATTAATCTTTGGCGTGAATTTAGTATTTTTATTGAATCTATCTTGTGATACTTGGCGAGTTTTCTCGCAATGAATCCCTGGCATGCGGTTAAATAGTATCCGAAAATTGAATTTATATTACAGACGCGTTTTCGCCAGAAGATTGTAACAAAAATTTGACACTGAAGTGCGTAAAATCACATACCACAATTTGACAGTGAAAACTTAAAGTTTAAAAACCATTTTCTGGAGAAGCTACTAAGCAAGCAAAATATTCGATGAAAATTCTTTGAAACCATTAACCTGGATGAATTAACTACGCCAAAAGCAAAAGTTTCTAATACGATATATAGTTATTAACAAATAGTTTATTTTAATGAATTTTTAAGTGATGAGTATGTTCTAAATCTGTACCTTCTAAAAATATCTATAAATTTAGTTTCACTAACTGAAATGTAAAAATGAAATTAAAAAATACAAATTCAATGTTCAACGATTTTTTTTTCTCCCCTGCACAAACAAAAAAGAAACGAGTTAAATATAAATAAAACAAAACACAAATTAAGTAAAAAAATGTTTATTTTTTTAATGAAAATAATTTGATGGAAACAACTCCAAAGATTAAAAACTATTTACACTGAAGATATGAACACTTTTATTTTCTTATCTAAGAATTTCACTACATTTCTTTATAATTAGTAATAAAAACCGTATATGTTTCAAATCTTTAATACATTTGTAATTTGTACTTCACTAATGAGTAATAAACACATAATTACATTTAAAAGTAGTTTAATAAATATGTATTTAAATAAATTACTTGTAGTAATATCACATTTTTATGATTGTTCAGCTTAGGAATTTAAAATTTAATTATGTCAATTTATAAATAGCATCAATATTAAATATATAAATAAAGGAAGTTTCTAACTTGCAAGACACTATTTTCAGAAACACCATTCTCTTTTTTTTTGCACATGCAGCAGTTTCCTAAAAGGACACACATAATTTCTTTGTAATTCTTCTTGATATATATTAAGTAGACAATTTTCACTTCATAAATAAAAACAAAGGAAGTCCTGATCATTAGATAAAAATTAAACAAAAGGTTCTACAGTTTTTCCAATTTTATAACAAAAAGACAGTATAAAATATTAATATTTCCTACAGTAAAAAGGGGGGGAGGGAGATTAATCATCTCCATAAAAATTACTTTACGAAGATTATTCCTTGCATTTAAATTTACTTTTTCCTCAAAAATCAGTTGGCACCAATCTCAACAACAGATGTTAAATCTTTCATATTTATGATTATAAATACTTTCTTTTATTAAAAAAATTATCAGCATTATAAACTTAAATAAAAACACCTTTTAACAAAATTTCGAACTTTTAAATTTTATTTATTTGCCAGAGAATAAATATTATATAGATTTAAGCATATATTCTGTAATCAAAATTTGATATAAATTATTTAAATTTTAAAATAAATCAAATAATATTTTAAATAATATTTAATTAAATAAATTAATAAAATATTATTTATTATTTAATAAAAAATAACAATAAAATAAAACAATAAAATAAGTCACCTAAAAATGTATCAAAATAATTATTTACAACTTAATAGCAATACTTATTTTTTATCTTATAATTAATACCATATACAAGTAAATCCCAAATTTTTGACAATTTTTAAGATAAATTTAAGACAATTTTTAAGATTTTTTTTCAACATTTTAATTCAAAGCAATGCTAATTCTTACCATAATAGCACAAATAAAGTGCACATTTAGGAAATTGCTGTAAATTTCTTAGGAGTTGCTGCTGTTTTAAATAAATTTGAACCTGCATGTTATAACCTGCATTATAAGAACTTTTCTATACCTGTTAATTTAGAAATTCATGGTGTTTCTGACCTGATATAAACTCACCAAGGTATGTTCCTACTTATGTGTTTGATATGACACAAACTCTTCATCACATAACTTTAAAGAAAACAATTTTAATGAGTATGCTTTCATGAAGACTTTAATAATTACAAACAACAATTTCAACTCCAAATGTAACATTTTTCAGATGTTTGGCTAACAATATCTTTTAGATGTTCAGGCAACAAGTTTTCCTGGATGTTCTGGTTACAGAAAATGCTGGTACAAAGCGTTTCCATCCAAATTGTAGTATTGGTTGCTTCACAGGCACATATCACATCATTAATTGTCTGGCCATTTTTTTTTTCAATACAATCATTTACATAAAGTAAACAGTGAAAAGTACATGTCAGTGTTATCTGTAGCAGTGCAAGAGATGAACCTATAAAAAGATGGCAGCATTTTTTTAATTTAACATTATAGATATAAAAATACTTTTCTCCAGGTACAGGAAAAATATTTATTAAAAAAAAAACTTTTTTAAAACTGACACAGTAATGAAGAAACAAAACGAATTGAAATGAAGTTGCAAACATGTGCAAATAATATAAATATTGCAACATAAAATTTAAAAAATATAATTCACAAAATTTTGTGCAAATATGAAATGAAGATCTAAATAACAAAAGTTATGTTAATATCACATTTTTGACAAATAGCAACAATCTTTACTTAAAAATAATATTATGAAGATATACAAAAAGAATATGAAAATTACAAATATTGTATAAATGCAATTTTTTGAAATGTAAGTAATGATATAATAGTAACAATTTCTTTAGTACAAAAAGTAATTTTTTAAAAAGCTAATTTCACAGCTTAATTATCAAAAAACACAACTATCATTTGAAAACATATGTTTCTTGCATACACCATTCATACTACACCTATCAAAATTTATCACAGTAACAAATTAAAATAAATTTTGCTTCTATTCCACTCAAGTTTAAAATTATCTAATATTGCTAATAACACTGCCAACAGAAACAAAACATATTTTTGGGAAAATTAAGCTTTAATACTTAAGTAAAAAGTAATAAATTTAACCATATAACATTTGAAAAACATATTACTAGTAAATTCAGATTTATATAGCATTCCTAAAGAAATAATATTTTGTACTTTCATAAAACAAGAATTAGTTTTCTTAAACATAAAATACACACAAAAATAAATTCAAACAACAAAACTGCTTTAAAATACAGTATATTTTCTCCAGTTGGGTACATTTCAAAGTAACTGCAATTGAAATGAATATACAATTTATTAACTAAAAATGTCTGTATAAATATTAAAAAAGGTTATGATGTTGTAAATATGCAATTAATAACATTAAAAACGTAATTACAATACATAATTAATTACGATTAAAAAGAAATTCCCCCAAGGAAGAGCACAAGTTTATATTCACACACATATATAGATCTCAGCTTATAACAATACACATTCAAATACACGTGATAGATATATAAGCTTTTGAAATTTGGAACAGCTTATGCTTCTAATTCAAAATGGCCGATTATTCTTTTTGACAAAAAGGAATTTTAAAAAATCTTATTTGTGAACAAACATAACACAAGAATCTAAATATTATATTTAACTTATAATTTATCACATACCAACTGCCACTTTTAAAAATGACTAGGAATATGCAACAAAAACAATAATTTATTCTGTTCAGCATCCCTGAGAATTAATGATTTTTCAGAACAGATAATATAAATAGAAACAGCATACACAATCTGATAATTTATTTACTAAATTAACTAATTAGAATACAGTACAAAATAATTTATTTTAATTTGAATACATTTCATAAATGAAATAAAAAATGAATTTTAAAAAGCTAAAATGTTTCATCGTGTATAAAGAAAAATTGGAAAAATATGGAATTTAAAAAATAAAAGGCATTGATCATCAACTTAATAATAAAAATAATAATAACTGACACATTAGCAAATCTAAATTGAAGAATGCTTCTCAGAAACAAAACTTAACATTAAAAAGAGGAGCGTTTTGCCCCATACAAACTTTTTTTAAAATCAATTTCTTATCTTTGAAACAATTTTACAAAATATTTCTCCTAATAAATGTTATAAACTTATTTTTTTTTCCCATCAAAAATATCAAAGATTATATAGTTTTTCTATATTTAAAGAAAAGAAAAAAAATATTAATATTTTTGGATAACAAACAAATTTAAAGAGATAATCTAACAAAAATCACTCAGGAATAAGAACATGAAGAGTAATGAAGAGCCAAAATGGTACGAGTGAGGGAATAAATTTGTTTCACATAAATAACTAACACATTACTTTACTCATAAAAATACAAATATAATAAATTTAAATAATATAAAATATGTGAAATTATCATGTTTTATAATAGTTATTAAACTAGTTTTTCATATAAAATACATTACATTTAACAGTATTTATATTTGTGTACAAACATGCTACAATATTAATAATTTAATTTAAATTATACAATGAGCATTATAATAAAGTTACAAAACAGACTGTTCTAAAAATAAAGATTCACAAAAAATTGTTAATTTTGATTGATTTAGAAGACTATGATGATTTTCAAATTCATACAAATTTCTCCAATGTTCTCTTAGGCAACACATTTCTAACATGATGGCAACCTAAGTAAGCTATTTATATTTCTTGCAATTAATCAAAATTAAAACTAATTTTACAAAAAAAAAATCAGTTTAGTAGTTTTTACAAATATTTTGCTTTAGGACTTCAATATTCAATATCCAATTGTCACAATTTATATAATTCAGATACAAATTTGGAAAATATTTCGTGACATATCAGATTTTTAAAAATAATAAAATAAAATTTTTAAAAATAAGCAAGGTAGAGATCAACATATAATTATATATTCAAAGAATAATTAAATATAGATATATAACAAATTTCTATTAATATAATTTTAAAAAAATATTAAATAGCAAAAAGGGCATATTTTACACAAGTCAAATGCAAATTATTAATAAAAGCATGTTTTAAAAATCTAATATAGTAATATAGATATATTCACAATGCTTCTATCTAAAAATTTACACATTATTGTAAATTAACACATGGATATGTTTTAAAGAAAAATATAAGAAAATGAAAAACACCCAAGAAATTTATTTTACACTTAAAATTAAAATCCTTAAAGAACATTTACCAGATTAAAATTAATCACAGACTTCTTTATAAAATGAATAAAATCTAAAAGAAGAAGAAAAAAAAAAGAGAGAGAGAGAGAAAGTTTGTAACAAAAATATAGTAAACTTGCACTCTGTTTCTTACGAATACCTCACATGAATATTAAAAAAATATTCAAACCAAATTATAAAACACTGCACAACCCATGCAGTTAAGCCAACATTGATAGTTAAAAATATATAAAAGTTTTAAATATAAACTAACATCCAAAATTTTTACAATTATCACAGAAATGTTGAACACAGAACAAGATGAATAAAAACACATAATATGACTAGATACACAATAAATATATACCATATTCAATTATATTTCTTTGAATATAACTGAACATAAAAGAAATTTAAAATCAAAAATAAATTATTTGAACATATTTTTAAAAAGTGACTTACGAAACAAACACTTAAAAGTTTCATTATTTACAAAAAAGCAAACATATATGCAATTAAGATACTATGAGCACATTTTAAAGAATTATACTTATTATATTTCAAATTTAATCTATCTTTTAAGACTGATAAAGAAATTACCAAATATGCAATCTGAAAGTATACAATACTTTCAAGTTTTAAACTTACATCTACTGGAAGGATAAAAAAAAAAAAAAAAAAAAAAAAACTAAATCTAATAAAATTGACAAATTAAAATCAGTTTTAAACTCACAATAGCATATTTAAAATATGACATTCATTAGTTTCACTACAAAAACTGTAATTCTTTAATTTTGTATGATATCGTTAGTTATGGTTTAAAATGGTATCTTTTTAATGACTTACAATATCATTTAATTCTTTATTCTACATAATATTCAGAAGTTTGCAGAAACACATTATAGGATATAATTAACAAAAAATAATACATAGAAAACCTAAATTGTTCCCTTGCTTAGTTTTTATACTCCAGCTTGAAAATGCATTGAAATAAACCAATGCAGATAATCCCTCCCCTTTTCTGCTCAGTCCATTTTGCAAAAGCTTTGATTCAACAACAATGCAAAAGCATGATTTTCAACAATATAGAATAAATAACAGTAATATAAAAATGTTATATCAAAAATATAAATAGATATTTAAAATAGGAATTCTCTGAATAGTTACATATAAAAGACAACACAGAAGTTGAAGAATAATTTACCTGCTTACAAGGTCACCTTTCAATTTTCATTCTTCTGCCTTTGAACACATCTAAATTTCTACGGGTACTCTTTTCAACATGTCGTTTTGAAACTTCATCTAATTTATTCCCCGATAGTTCAGTTACAACACGATAATTCTGCTTTTTATATTTTGTATTTACATCAGCGTCCTCATCACTACTTGTACTGATAAAAGCTGCTTCTACATCTTTTGTCATTCTAATTATTCTCTTATGAGGAAGTGTTCCGAGACGCATATGGACAGGAACCCGTTTAACAGCATCTGAAGCTACAAAAGAAAATTAAAAAGCATTAGAAATATTAAGTTTATCAACACTTGGAATAATGGTATTTTCTAACTATTGTAAGTAATAAAGATTTACTCCTAATTTTATTTAGAAACAAAAAATGAAGTTTCCAGTTATTGTTTCCCCCCAATAGAAAATACTTAAAATGTGTAATTCTGGTAGAATCGAATCATTTTCACTATTTTTAAATAGATATCATAAGACTACATCCACATAATGAATGAAAGGAGCTGAAAACTCAAAGTCGGAAAAAGATGCAACGAGAAAATCAGTAAATAAATTTTATTAGTACAACATTTGTAACAGATTTGATTACCTATTAATATTGTTAAATTCATTACCAAAATATTTTGCTTTAATTATCATAATCTATCATATTATTATTATCATATTATTAATATCATATTATATTAATTGCAGATTAATTCTTTCCATTTTAATTTAAAGCATAAATTCTACGGGAGCCAACAGAAAATTAGAGAGATACCTATTACGTTATGACTGAAGGCTTTTATAATATTATAAGTGAATTATATGACTATCAAAATTTGAAGTTTTAAAATATTTTGATGAAGAATCTATTAAAGTAAGAATTGCATAAAATTTTTAATTATTAAAAATTAAACGAACATTAAGATTGGCGAACCAGCTGGTCGCCAAAGGTAAGTAACATCATAACACGATTAAAAAATAAATGACCTGTTTATCTATTATTTAAATTCTGAAATTAACTTCACTATTTTTTTAATATTCAAAAAGACAATGATTTTACATTCTAATTAGTTCTTTTTTTTTTTTTTTTAAATACACAATGACAATTTTTCATCGGCTACAAGTTTTGAATTAAAAAAATGCCTTTATTGATACAAAAAAAAATTAAACATTAATGTTAAATTTATTTCACACAATATGATACATTTTTATTTGTCATTCAGGTTAGGTTAGACTTGTCTACGATTAATTTAATTGGATTAATCTACTCTCCTTTAAAAAAAACTTATATTACAGTTATTTAAATATTCATGAGAGCTTTAAATTTTTCATAAAACTTCTTTTTCCAAATTTTTACTAGTGGCCAAAACTGAATACCGAAGTAAGGCTTTATACTCTCACCAACATAAAAATCTTTCAGAAATTTAAAAACGAAAGATTTTTGGAAAATGCAAAATTTCTAATTAACTACTGTAAAAAAAATTCACTTACTATTAATATGCTTCTCACTTCCAGAAACAGAATTTTTCACCATAGATGAAAGAGCCTTTGGCTTTTCATCAAAATTTCTTTGCCTTTTCAATATTACATGAGAGCTCGATTCAGTTAATGATAGAGAACGCTTTTCCGATACAGTATCATTACTACGAATTTTTGATTCATCTGTCCTTGCAACAGGTTTAACAACACTTGAAACCAATCGTAGTCGAGGACTTGAGATACTACTTTTACTGGAACTAGAACTAGAGCTAGTTGTTGATGAAGAGCGACCACTATGCCTTCTGCGCCTACGAATTTGAGTTTCACTTCGGCGCTCAAGACTTTGACTACGACTTCTTTTATAGCTCCTTTCTGAACTGTGACTGCGCTCTCGCTTACGATTAAGGTTTGTTCGAACGTCAGTTTGGAAACGATTATGGCTAACATGATTTCTGATAGGACTAGTATTGTGATCATTTTCTGATGAACTATGACTTTGTGCCTCAGTTTTATAAGCATGGAATCTGTTATCTCTTGACTTGTGTTTGTATGCATGATCACTATCTTCACTGCTATCAGAACGTCCTAGATGAACATGATTCCTATTCTGTTCTATTGAATGATGATGATCAAATGAATCATTTTGACTTCGAGATCCAATTGTCTTGAAAGGTTTTTCTTGCATTCTTTTTTTAAGTTCGTATCGTAAATCCCCTTCAGAAAGATTTTTCATATGATTTCTTGAATCATTCATAGTGAAATTATGATGAGAATCAGTTTCTATACATTTTTCTGACTGCTTTCTTGAATATTTGTAACTGTCTTTTTCAAGTGTCAGGTAGTTTCTAGATAAATTGTCCTTTTTTGAATTTGATCCACCATTACTCTGACTTCTTTGAAATTGAATAGGTGAATGACTACGTATTTTGGACACAGGTTCATCACCAGTAGAACTTATATTATGGTAATTATCAGAAAATTCCCTTTCAAGCTTTTCTTTAGATACAGCTTTGAAAGTCTTTGTTTCTTCTTTTGAACTATTTAAATATGCATCTTTCCTTGAATTATGAACACTTTCTGTTTTTTTATCTTGAGAATCTATATTATGAAAACTCAAACGTCGACCAGGAGTTGTCTGCTGTTTCTCTACTAAACGTTCATCCTCTGTATTTTCTTCAGGAGTAAATGTTGAGAAAGGTTCAGATGGCTCATCTTGCAGAACTGTATCATTACTGTAAGAATCATTATCACTGTTATCATAGTCTGAATCTTCACTACTCTCAGAATCTGATCCATGACGATTAAATCTAGTTGGTCCTGAAAAATCACATATTTATTACATTTCATGTTTTATCTTGAAATGGGAATAGATAATTTATACAAGAATATTGCCATTCTGCTAACAGTGTTACACAGAAAAATTCCCATTCATCAAATTTTAAAATTCTCATATAAATATATACAAAAAAAAAACCCTGCGAATGTACAAATATCATGCATGTAGATTATAATTTTTTCAAAGCTTGTATGAAAATTTATGGTATCATTCATGAAATAAGTATTTTGAGTTTAAAAATACATATATAGTGAAAAAAAGAAGCACACTTTTAGGAAATTTCTATTCAAAATTATGAAACTATAGAATTAATGCCAACCACTTAAATAAAGATTGCTACTGCTCTTTACAAGGCTAAAAGGATTAAAATATTCTTAGAAAAATTTTTAAATGCAGCAACAAAAAAAAGTGAAATAATATTACTAATTTGATGCAAAAATAATTATTACAACATTATACTGATCAATAGTGGGAAGGACAGCAACGGATATTTAAAATGAAATCTTAAAAAGCATTGCCCCACTAAAAATTTCAATCAGGTTAATATTCAATTTAATTCTTAACATATAATTCAAATCCTGTTAAAAAAGCCAAAATAATTGTAAAGTAAAATTTTGTTCTGTTTAAACTTCTTTTTGTTAATATGTTATAAAAATCACTTTTAAAACTTTCTATAAATACATATTAAAAAACTTATAAAATAACAAAAAAAAATAATAAAGTTTACTTTAGAAATTACTTTCATGAAAAATAAAGCAAAGGGAAAAAAATGTTTCAAAATGGATTTGCAATCACCAAAAATGTCAACATCAATATTTCTATGAGCCATCATATTTAATAGCTCCACAAATTTGTAAAAGGCATTTCTGAAATTATCTGTCAGTCATTTGATTAAAGCTGTAGCAAACTAGATGGATGAAATTTGACAGCTAAATTTATTACCAGATTTCTAAATTTGTAATGTCCACTAAGATCAAGTATATATGAATGAGATAGCTTAAATGAAAGACACTATGCCTTCTTGCCATCCATATGAAATTTTTGTTAAAAGAGAATGGTCCAGAAGGCTACTGTACTACAAAGCACAAAACATGGCATTTTACACTATGTTATTTTACACTTTGACTTTAAAATCTGTCAAACAGGAATGCCTGTTGAAACTAATTTTGGAATTTGGAAATACATTCCAATTTATAAAACAAAACAAAAAGGTGCAAAAGAGTGATTAGTTTAAATCATGGAAATGAAAAGTAACTTTCATACATAACACATTAGGCACTAATGTATCCATTACTAGATATTTAGTGACAACACATAAATCACTAACAGAATGCTTACAACTTTCCAAGAAGAAAAAAGAATTACAACCTTGCAAAAATTTTTTAAGTTAGAAAATTAATTAACTGAAGAATATTAATTTGCTGCATCATTACAACACATGTATTAGAAAATGTATATATATTTTTTAAAATCTATATTTTACTTTTAGAACAATAAAAATTTAATGTGATGAATGGATTGTGAACTGACAATACACAAATCATACAATTTATAAAAGAAAAATACATCACCACAGCATAAATTGAAAGAACTCTTGATCAACAACCATTATCACAATAAACATCTTTTTTTTAAATCTTTATTCATGATTTTTTTGATGTCTTGATATATGTCAATATAATGAAGGGAAAAAAAAGCTAACATGACTGAAGAAAAAGCAAAAATGTATAAAATTAAAAATATTAATGTTTATTATCAGTTAAAAATGATTCAATATTAGTTTTAATAGCATCACTTTTCAAATTACATATAAAAGTTATGCGAAATGCAAACATATAATATAAGAAAATCATAGAAATCAGCAAGTACCTATACGCCGGTATGATTTAGGAGAAGATGAATCTTCATTTACAGATTGACACCACTTATGCTGAGGAAGAACAAGATGAGACGGAGTTTCTTTTTCATCTGTCTTCTTGCATAGATTCACAGGTGTAATAACTATCAAATTTGAACGCTGATTTCCTTTCTGCTAAGAAAATCATTCATGCAGTTAAAAAAAAGATGTCAAAATAAGATAATTTATAACATCAGATTTTATTTCAACAAATATTTTCTTTATCTGCCATATCTTTCTATTATCATTAAAATACACTTATTATTCTTAATTATAAGCATTAACTAAGCAATATATGTAGTGTATAAACTATTACTATGAAAGCATTTACATGTACCTGCAAACTGAAAAGATTGCATCTAACCTTTTTAAACAAAATTAATGCAAAGTAGACAATTCTTTACAAAAATAATTGTTTTAACCAAGCTTATGTTGCAGCTGCAATTAAATAAAAGAGAAATTTTGAACATAATCATTTTTTTTGAAAACAAAATTATGTAATCATTGTTTAATGTAAAGAAAGCATTGCACATTTACACGTAAAAAGCTTCAATATATCATGTCATACAGAGAAAAAACATAAGATTAGATTCAAATAAATTATCACTTTCATACAATAAAATTTTAAACAGGAAAATGAATAACAAATGCAAAGATATATAGAGTCATTTTCAAATATTTAATCATAAAATCAAAAACAATAAATTAAGCATTAAATTTGAGGTTTTCGAATTTGACATATTATCTTTTCCAGTATTCTTTTTAGATACTAAGTCCAATAACACTTATGACTCTTTTGAACTGGCAGGCAGTCTTGCATGTTTTACTCTTTTGACATGCCTGTTTCCTATATTACTAAGGCTAATTATCTTCTTACAAAATGCAGTACTCAACAAATAAATTTTGCAGAATTCAGCAAAATCAGGGTTGATTTTTTTATCCATCCAATTCATATTAAATATGGATTTGGAGCAGCCTAAAGTTTAAAAAAAAAATCTCCGATCTATTATGAATAAGCTCACAGTTTCTCAAATAATAAACAAACCATTCAATAAACTCAAGTACAATAGACAAAACACCACAGCAGCAGCACACCTTCCACAGATTGAATGTTCCCACCAGAGAAATGTATTCTATTCTTTATCGCAGTTATAGAAGTCTCGTACATGATCAATAGTTGCAATTTGTGAATCACACGGATAATGAACAACCATTTCACAAAACGAAACTGGACTGATCTATACAGGAAAAAAGGGGAGAGAGAGTAAAAAAAGGGCAAGTTTCCATATTACATAATCACGAATGGTATGGTTTCATTTTTTGAAGCTATGACTGCAATCTTTCATTCTTGCAATCTTTAGAGATCATTTTTTAGATAGAAAAAAATCATAATAACTGAGAAGATTGCAGTTCCCTGTATTTTCCCATTTGTAAGTCAATTTTTAAATTTCCCTGTATTTTTCTGGGTTTTTTTATGAAAATTTTCAAATTTTCCTACATTTTTCCATTTTTTAAATTTTCTATGGCGTGAGAACTAATGTCAAGGACTCAGATGAATTAAACACAAGAAATGTTCTTGCTATCATAATACAAACTATTTAACGATCATTTAACAAAAAGCATTACTATGTTTTTTTTGGATTTGCAAATCATACATTTCAGCACCAATTTTTCCAGATTTTTCAATCACTGGGGTTTTTTTTCCCCTTTAATTGTTTTCTGTTTTTCTAAAATTTTATACTTTATACATCCTAATTTTACATACTGTAGCAAATTTCTTGATATCAAAACATCCAAGGCCCTTTCATAAAAGTTTAGGCATCATACACAGTTTTTAAACCAATTAAAGAAGTTGTTCAGAATTTTAAGAAACATATCCTTGTTGATACTAAATCCACTTTCCACAATCGCACTACCAAATGAAATACAATAATTATTTTTACTGCTTGCCAAAAATCAGAAAATTCTTTGAACCTCCAAAATAACATTTAATGAAGAAATCATCTAAACAAATTTCTTCATTAAATGAATCGAGTTATTCTTTCTATTAAATCAATAAAAAGGGGGGGGGGGACTAAAGAAGTAGAAGCAAATGAACCATTTACTTTATAGTTAATAGTGGATAGTTTTTCAATAAACATGAATTAAAAAAAGATGCAGCTTTTAAAGCAAAAAATGTTTGGGGCATGCATTAAAATATTTATATTTATAATAATCTTTCCAAAAATAACCTATTCAAGTAGCTTGTAGAAACTTTTCCAATATTGGTAACCCCTGCTTCTAAATCTTGGAAATTGGACTGCTCTATGTAGAAGGATAAGCCACCAGAGTTTAACAGCTGTGAATGGTGTTTAGTATTATTTCTAAAATGTTTAAAGATTGTTTTTTAAATAAAATGCTTTTTAGATTTAAAAAAAAAGGCTAAGCAATCTAAAATTCTCTGTACTTTCCTAGTTTTTTGAAGAAAATTTAAAAATCTTTGCTTTTTCCCAGTGCTAAAAATACCCTGTGTCATGGCAGCCCTGAATATGATTGAATGCAAATTTATATTAAAAATCCAATTTAAAAATATACTGTAACAAATTATTCTCCAAAGATTATTATTTAAATGTAATATAAAAGGAAACTAGCAATATGTTATATGCATACTAATTTTCTTTAAAATATTCTACAAAATATTCAGTTCAAATCCTTTCTTTAAACGAATAAATTTTATTTAAAAAGAAATTCTTTTAAAATCAAATCCAGATTTATATCCAAGTCTACCAATCGAAGCTAAATTAATATTCTAGCTAGTCAACAACATTATCACTGAATATTAAAACTCATTTAAGAAATTTCAATCAATAATATCCTGTAAGGGATTTAAAATTCAATGACATCTAACTCAAACCACCAGCAAAAGAAAAAAAAAATGTTTAAAATAATTTTTTTGTTGATATAATAAAATGAAAATTTAAAAATTACTTACAGGAAACTGTCTTCCCCTGCCTCTTCTTGATGGTTGAGAATTTCTCCAAGCCTGTTGATTGCCATACACAGATCCTTGAGATTGATCAGACATATCTTTCATTGAGTAAGTTTGTTGATCTGCAGACTTTGATGTAATTAATGTACTAACTTTTGAAATGTTTTCAGGTGCAAAACTTCCTGACTGAAAAGTTGAAATTCAAAAAATTAGTTGCATTTTTTAGCACAATTTGAAATTTTCACTTTTTATATACAAACCATATGCAATTTAAGGAAACCCTCCAAAAATAAAGGAGCATATATTAACCATATGTCATTAGCAACCTTTTGGCTTAACCACATGCTACTAAGGAAGTTTAGCATATATCATTGGTTTGTAATAAATTTTCTATATTGCTAAAACAGAACACTAATGAATTACTTAGACAATCGTATCACAAATAAATCAATATCAAATATAATTTTGTAATATTTCTCATTCTCCTACTATACAATAAAAGGTTACACAAAAAATTACATCATACAGGACCATCATTATGACCAAAAAGTTTTTAAAAGTCCAAAAATGTGACATAAGACATGAATGGAAAACATGCAAAAAGTATGAATTAAATAATCAATATACAAAAAAAAAAAAAAAAAAACTATCATAACTGCAGCCAAATTAACTTTTATATTAATTTCAAAATATTTATAAAAGTAAGGAATTAATAACATATGATTTTCTCAAACACATTTAAGTACATTGTTAGGACAAATTTAGATGCATATATATAAGACAAAAACTATGAGAGGAAACCCAGTACATTATTGTAACTATACCTCAGTAGCACAATTTAAGAAACATATGGCCAATCTTTGTTATATATCTTGACACATTACTGGCTTTTTGTTTTTTACAAGTTTTTTTTAATAGCATGACTCAATTGGCATTTCATAGTTTACTTTATAAATTCAGGTACATTGACAATAAACAGCTTCATTTTGTGTACAGGATTTAAATGACATTCAAATCCAGTACACAAAAGACATTTTTGAGGCATAGGACCCATTTTTTTCTGATGCAATTTGACAACTTTGCAAGACAAGATATGAAGATATATGCAACAAGAACTTCTACTTTCTTTCTGTAAAAGAAAATTTCTACCACCTGATTAATTGCAGAAAAAGTAACAAAAAAAGTTTTATGTTAAAAAAGTAACGAAAAAAAGGAGATTTTTTAAAAAAAAATAGAGCATTACAGATCTGTAGAAGAATTATATCTCAGATCAAATTGATACTTGTTAATCACTTTTGAGATGATTTCGTTCTTTTTCGATAACAGTTGTTCTTAACAATAAACCAGATTTTTCAGATATATAATCCAATAATCCTCCATAGCATTGTTTTAAGAAAACATCCATTAACAAGATTTCTAACTTTCATTTTGCTT
This sequence comes from Argiope aurantia, assembly GCA_026543865.1. NCBI lineage: Eukaryota > Metazoa > Arthropoda > Arachnida > Araneae > Araneidae > Argiope > Argiope aurantia. The sequence continues at coordinate 203,961 of JAPMOR010052983.1, read as the reverse complement.
AAAAGTTCTTTAATATTATAAATGGATTTTTTTATGGCAAGAGAATAATGAATTTTTAAACATCTTGAATATGCTACCTCTTAAATAATGATAATCAGCAATATGTTAAAAAGCAACATGGTTGTTAGAACCTAGTCAAAAAACATTTTCTAGAACTTAGTATTTTTTTTAAATTCAAAATAATAAATATTTTTTGTAATAATAAAATATTTTATATTGATTAAAGAATGAATAAAAAAAATTCCGAAATTGCTTTGAAAATGTTAGAAAAATGAACAAGTAACTTAGTACTGCATAACAATAATTGTATAGGCTGAAGAAAACAAAATATTATATATATAGTATACCAATATAATGAAAATGAAATTAATAAAATTAATATCATTTGCTTAGAAAAGCCGAGAGAAAAACCTGCCAAAGCATAACCATAAATGCAATAACCAAATATTACACAATGAATATAGATACTGTTCGATTTGTCTCTCAATTTGTCAATAATAAGATCATGCTGTCTGATTATCATGAATTAGAAGTCCTTAAGAATTTTTAGTAAATAAAATGATCTCATAGTTAAATAACTAATACACACTTTACTAAATACTATAAAATAATTTACAAGTTCAAAGAAGGATGAAAGGCTAATGAATTCCAATTAATATTTCTATTCATTGCTCATAAACAATTTATCATGCAACAAAATCGCTGATTGCATACAATTCAAAACTTTTATCCTATTTAGTTACATCTTGAAGTAGATTTAAAGAAACCCTTTCAACTATCATGCCTGTGAAATCGACAACAGATTCCAGTTTCCTTACAATATAATTTGCTTCAAATAGCAGAATTAGTTACTTAAGCATGTATGAAAGGTTTCATACTGCCCAACTTTGGATTTTATTTCTTCATATTATTTATGCTTTAATATCTCTTCATTAGCAAAATTAAAAAAATTTAGTACAATGTATTTAGCATTTTAGATTAAATTACTAATGACATTTAAACTGGTTGGTAGAGCATTTTAGAAATGACTAAATATAAAACATTTTTATGTAAATAAACTAATAAAAACTTCAGCAATTCGATAGTGTATATTTGACTCTTAATACAAAATTAGCAAAGTCAATTCTCACTCAAATTATATTTGCAATTTACCCTGTTGAGTTTAAATTCTAAATTAAAATAACAATTTTAATAAATACACTCAAAATATCACATAAATAGTTAAAAAGTGATTACTTACGTCTCGCTTTTTAGACGGATGAGTTTTTAATGTGGCCAATGCTGCCAAGCGAAGAGCTTCAAGCTCTTCATCACCTTGCAAATCCATTATCTTTTCTTTATGCCTGACAGTCCAAAAATTAACGTCAATTATTACCTGAAATAAAAACTTTTTAAATTTGAAAGATAAATTTTTGAGAGAAAAATAAAAAGAACATTCCCATATAAAAAAAAGACCCAAGATGATTTTCGGATTAAATTTTTCTCATCAAATGAATACATCAAATTACATATAACAGTAGAAATCATTAACAAGACAAGATAAACTTTCAGAAAAGTTCTACACAGTAAAGTTATTGTCATTTAAGAAGAGGAAAATAAAAGGGTACATGAACTTTTTTTAGGTTATTCTACAGGAAGTTGTCATTTTTTTTTTCTCAGAGAGATTTATCAAAAAAAAATCAAATAAAGTAATTTACGAATATAAAGTACAAATAATTTTCACTTACAAGGTTTTACATAAACAGATGGAGACTATTCCTAACTCATATTTAATGGTATAACGCCATTTGCTTTAGTAAAAATAAATATTACATACAGTTAAATTAACAGTTAAGTTAGAAATCTAAAATTTATTAGGAAATATTACATTTTTAAATTTAGTCTTATCGGATTAGGAATTATCGGTATAATTCAAATTATTTCATAGTCGCAGCTGAAATTTTAAGATGCTTTAAAATTAGCCATTGCTAGAAATAATTTAGTTTCTAAACTCATTTTCAAAATAGGACTGGCAGTATATAGACGAAAGCGAGAAGATAAAAACGAAACAGATATCAAGGTCGGATGGAAATATATATCATTATTACAATTTTGTCGTTTTGAACCGAAATATGACGAAGATATAAACGAAAAAAATATTATGCTCTCGCAACCAGTCTTATTGGATAAGATATCACTATCTTTAGGAAGTCAAAAATTACGTTCCATTCAAGGCCGGATTGAAACTTTTTAGGGTCTCTTAGGGCAATGCATGTATCGGGGAATCTCATGTGCAATCTCTTACTTTTTACACCAATAGGGCCAAATTAAGCCCAGTAAGGGCCCATGGGTAAATTAGTCTTCTAGTTCCTCATTTCTAAAAATCTTATATAAATATTTTTTTAACTTTAATTTCATATTTAAAAAGTAAGAAAAATTTATGTTGTAAATTATTAAATCACTATTAGTATCATATTCTTTAAATTTATTAATGATGAAGCATTTTAAATTTACGTTATCAAATTTATTGTTATTAAAAATAATAACATATTTAATTTTAAATTATTTTTAAAAACCTTAATTATTTTTCAATAAAATAATAGTTTTTTAAAGTAAAAAAAGTCACATGAAACCGAAATAAAGAAAATATTTAAATTTAACAAAATAGTAAAAACTTGCCAAGCCTTTTTTAACACTCTTTTATTGCTCTTTAATTTAAGGATCAGACTTTTTAAAATTAAAAAAAAAACAGCATTATTTTATAGAACAATTCCTATTTTATACTATATTATGCACAATTTCACATTGCCCATCAATTTTTTTTAATACAAATTCTATTAAAATATCTTGGAAGTCAATTTTTTTCTACATAGTGTTCATTGTCCATAATAGTCAAAGAATTCAAGTATTTTTGATTTGTTGATGATTTATAACAGTTTTTAAATAGTTTCAATTTTGAAAAAACTTTAGAAATTTTGTGGCCATAAAGCATCTGATAACTGTCATTACGTTCTTAAAAAGATATTGTATCATATTTTCATACATCAGCTTATAAGGATTTGTGGAGATTGCATTCCCTAGGACAGAACCCGCGACGTTAGGGTTCGTAGCAGCGTAACATAACCCCTAGACAAAAGTGATCACCCTGGTCCAGAGGCTGTTAACTAGCTTATGAAGCTACCACCACAGATCCACTGTATGCCCTATTTGTAGTTCATTTATTTTTTTTAGAAATCGTGACAGAAGTATTTAAAGTGTATTATCTTTAATAATAATCTCAGATTATTCTCTGAATAATATTTAATAACTTTTTAATTTTTTTTTTGAAAAATCAACCAAGAATGTAAATATTGTTTCAATTTTATTATGCTCCTTCTCTGTATTTTATTCGTGATTTTTAAAATCATCTAGTTCTCTGAGCATTCTCATTTGAATTAAAAATATTTCAGACATAAAAAGATTTTGTGTGCCATAATATTTCATTACGATGTAATTTTAACAAACAATAAATATATTACATGTGAAAATATTTTAATTTCAAACACGCTGGATTCACAAGCTATGGTTTAATAAATTAAAATAGACAGGAAACGAAAATAGCAATAATCTTTACAACACAATGTCAGTTCATGACATATGATCAAGAGGAGGGTAGTGGGTGATCATGGACACTATCTTTTCTCCCTGAAGGATTTCTTGTAAAGGTTGCAAACACTAGCTGCTGAACTTAAGAAATTTTTTTCGATTCTTTTTTTATTTTTACTTTGTAATAACAGATAAAGCTCTTTCCTCCTTCTTGAGTTTATGATAGAAGGGAGATTGTTGAGTCAGTCAACAAAATAAAACAAACAAGACCCCATTGATCTGCAAGCAAATTTGAAATAAATTCTTATTTGGTCTAGGAATTAATTCGTGCGGTTTTTAATAAAAAAATCAAAGCTTTATTTCAAAAGCAAAATACATAAATACGTTATAAAAAATATTGTCCATCGCTAGCCACTACTTTTCCCCATCTTTCAGGCAATTTACGAATTCCGTGTCGAAAGAATTCCTCACTTTTCGAAGCGATCAAATCAGAGATCCATTTTTCAATATTTTCTGAAGTGAACCGCTGTCCAAGCAAATCGTTATTCATGCAATCAAACAAGTAGTAGTCTGAAGGAGCAATATCTGGTGAATACGGCGGGTGGGGTAACACTTCCCATCCGACATTTTCCAAATATGTTTTGACCGATTTTGCGACATGTGGTCGAGCGTTATCATGTTGAAAAATAAGTTTATTATGTCTGTTATCCCATTCTGGTCGTTTTCTGGCCAGAGGAGCTTGTTTCAAACGCATCAACTGAAGTCGATAACGTTCTCCATTAATATTTTCACCAGGTTTCAGAAGCTTCAAATTTTTTTTTGGCTGTCCAGGTCGTTCTTGGTCTTCCAAGCCGTAATCACCACTTTTAAACCGTGCAAACCACTTCTAACACGTTCGCTCAGCTAGAGCATGGTCACCATAAACTTCCACCAAAATACGATGACTTTCGGTAGCACTTTTTTTCATGTTAAAGTCACGAAGAAGAACTCCCCGCAAAAACACTTTATCAGGCACAAAATTTGACATTTTCAGTTGAAAAAAAATTGTTTTTATTTACGCTTAAACCAAATGGCACATACTAAACTAGATGCGCAATAACAGTAGTTTTAAATGTATGTTTGAACAAACGAAACTATGGGACAATAAGCTGGTTAAGCCATCTCTTGTAAAACCGCACGAATTAATTCCTAGACCAAATAAAAATATTTTATAATTTAGATAAAAGGTGATTTTATTTAAAATATATTTAAACAAAGTGTCCTGATAAAACAAAGTAAATAAATAAATATAAATGTCTTTGATCACAAAAAAAATTTCTCAAGTTTCCTAGGCAGTTGCTTGCTTTCTCTATTTGATAATTCGGCCCTATACACCAGATACTTTTTATAGATCTTTGTTGTTTTTATAAGAATTTATATAGCAAATTCAGTTAAATTGACAAAATTTTCAACTATGGTGCCCTTTCGATACAGTTGGCTTCTTATAACATCTAATATATAAAAATCTCGTGTCACGGTGTTGGTGTTCGTACTCCTCCGAAACGGCTCGAAGGATTTTTATGAATTTTTTTATGTGTATTTGGTAGGTATGAGAATAGGTCATAAAGTATATTTCATAACGCTAGGTAATTAGGGTGTCCCTATCCCGTCATTCTACATTCAACGTACGCTGATGAGATCGACGCTTGCTTGAAATAATCGCCACTGTGGCGAAATCTTGAAAAAGTCCAGCTAAAAATAAACATGCGCGTCCAAATGCTACAAGATCCATCTGCTAACACATTCTCGGACCAAATAAAGATATCGACGTTGGAAAAGTTGCTGTCTATGAAAATACTGGATGCATAAAATTGCCCACTAATTTCTGCACTATCGTTGATTCGCAAAATGCTCTCATTGACCGCATATTTCCCGACGTACGCACACAATACATAAATCATGCGTGGTTGGCAGAAAGAGCCATTTTTGGATAATTCTCAAAAATATGGACATCGATGATTTAAATTTCAAAATACAGCAATCGTTGCCAGGCGACTTGGTATGACACAAGTCGATCGATACAGTTTGCGATGCTAACGAAGCTGTAAATTATCCAACAGAGTTTTTGAACTGACTGGACACCACACTTTCTACGACTGAAAGTTGGATCTCCGATTATTTTACTTCGGAATTTAAACCCATCACAGCTGTGCAATGGCACGTGATTGGTCATTAAAAAATTTATAAAAACATTATCGAAGCGACCATTTTGAATGGCAAATTCCGAACCCAAAATATTTTGCTGCCACGAATGGCAATGATTCTCACAGACGTGCCAATTGAATTCAAACGCTTTCAATTTCCTATTAGATTGGCATTAACAATGACAATCAATAAGTCGAAAGGCCAAACGATGTCTGTTTGCGGCTTAGATTTGGACCCACCATGTTTTTCACACGTACAATTATACGTGACACGCTCTCGCGTGGGTAAATTATCGAGCTTATTTCTGTTGGCTAAAGACGGATTGATAAAAAATATCGTACTCTCGAATGCTCTTCGAAATGAATATTGATTTTCTTTATTTCATTTTTATACTTTAGGATAAAAAAATATTACTTTTTTCACTTTCACTTTTAAGACATAAAACAATGTATATGTTCGTTACGTTAATGAAATACATTGTATTAAGAAAATGATTTTTTTTTTCTATCGATGATCATAGTATACAACGCTCCATTCCTCTTTCTGTCAAAGATCCCATCCTCACACACTTACAATACATTCGTTATTTTTTAATTAATAACCAAAATATTCACTAGAAATAATTTATATGGCAGAACAACTTTTGCCAGGTCAGCTAGTATCTTATAAAAAAATTCAAGAATAAATTTTTAAACAAAATATTAAAGAAAAAAATTCATGAACACAATCTAAATGCTATTTAATTACAGAAGTGGTCAATTTTTATAAGTGAAGTAAAGTATTTTTAAAGTTTTTAAACAGCATAAAAGAAAATTATTAAATTTGCAAAAGAAAATTATTAAATATGTAAAAGAAAATTAGAAAAAAAATAGAATAACATTTCGGCATTTGATCGATATCTAATTTGAATTTGAATTAGCTTATATACTAGCTCTTATAAATAAACTGAGAGTAAAAAATTTATATATTCTGAAAATATCATAAAGGAATAAATTAAAATTTCGGCAATCCCTAATATTGCGGAGACCTTAAGCAGTTGCCTACTTTGCTTATTTGATAATCCGTCTCTGCTTTCTATCTTTCATGTGAAAAATCATTACAATGAGTATCAGAATAGCATTATAAGTTACATCATTTTATACACAAATTTATGAATACTGACAGATCTGTTTTCAAACAAGGTTGAAGTCTTGTTAAAAATTAACCAGAATTTCATATCCAAGTTATCTTAACTCCTTACCTGAAATTAATAATTCACACTCGATCGTATTAATCATCCAAGGGCAAAAAAAATTAAGAAAGTGGCGAAGAAAAATAAATAAAATATTAGTAATTGCTCAGATCAGAGAGAACTACGAATAACTGCGAGCGGAGCATTAAATGGTGTCCCTGGGATTGCAACATATCGTTGTTTCATCCTTGGCGAGTGGTTCCTATATATATCGGTATTATGACTCCTTCTACCTGCAATGGAAGTTTCATGCCGCATTGTTGAGCCGCTATATTTTGCAATATCAATACGTTTGGGATCAGCGTTAAATATCAACATTTTGATTGAAGTTTCATAATCAGCAAAAATAATTTTTAAAGTAAATTATAAACTCTTATGATAACCACTCTTATATCAGACTCCTACAAATAATTTAGAATACAAATTGTTTGTTACGCAGACTAATAAATTAAGACAAAATAATATAAAGACCCATTATAATATATCGACACAGCTTTCCTATATATCTAAGTATGAAAAAGGACAATTCTCTCTAAGATATTGTCATCATTATCTTATCGATACTACGAATATCAAGTAGAGCTATATAAGATAATACATTCGAGATTAAAGGTAAATTGTAGGATTATAATTCTATATATTTTCTCATAAATTGAAACTTTATTATTATTGTTGAAAAACTTAACATAATGTTGCATTTTTTTAAATGTTGAAAAAACAAGCTTACTTCAGATGAATATTCACTTCAATTAATCAATGCAGTAAAATTACTAACAGAGAGAAAATAAAAAATTTTCTCCTCCTTCCTTGCAGGGCCGATGTAAGGCATCAAGTCTAAATACCGTTAGTAACTAAAATTACGAAGAAATATATATATATATATATATATATATATATATATGTGTGTGTGTGTGTGTGTGTGTGTGTGGAAATAAAAGAATATAAGGCAGTGATAGTGATGTCCCTAAAGCTTTTTCACATACTTTCTAATAAAGGTGTCATCCAAGAGATCGTCCTTCATGGCACTGGCCTATAATAATCACTAACCTTTGGCATGAAATTAGCATTTTAATGAATGTATCATGTGATCTTTCGCGATTAATCCTAACTTGAGGTTAATAGTAACCGAAATTCGTTTTTCAGACGCATTTTTCCTAACCGATTAAAACAAAAATTTGAGACGTAATTACACTTGTAGTCACAAAATCACATGCCAAATTTGATATATTTAAATTATTGCATCTTTGAGTTAATATGTTTCTGAAAGTACAAAAACGGCCATACTCTTATCGGATTTGGTTCAAAATCTGATGTGCATCTATAGTATAAATGTTAAATATATGTAACATTTTTTATTCATCTAGCTCTTCGTTTTGTAATTATACTATTAACTTACATTCGCACAGCTGACATACAGACTTCCTCTGAACGGTCTTTATTCAAAGTTTGATAGAAATATACAAATTTGCTATGAAGATCGTAAACCAAATTTCCGCTGTTACCTTTGTCATCAACTGACACTTTCCAAAAATGTATTCTTCGAACTCGGGAAAGTCTAAAACAAAGAGATTCATTAAAATTACGAGTTCGATTTTTTTTGACAATTATTATAGTAAAATAAATTGAGATAAAAAAAAGTAGGATTCAAAATTAATGCAACTTAAATTTAAATCAGTATAAGGAAAAATTTTAAAATTTTTACTATAATTAAACGTTTCGATATTAAATTATTTTTATTCAAGACACTTACATATTCCAATCGAAGTACATAGCAGCATATAGGATGCGTAATAAGTAAATGCAGCAAAAATTAGGCACTTTTTAAACACCTTAGTACTAAAAATTCACCTTTGTATAAATATGCATACGTAAACTGAAGACTTTATAAGAATAGTATTTTTTTTCTATTTTATAATAATGTATAGTTTTCATGCAAAATAAAAAAAAATCTTAAAACTTAATTTTAAATGATTATTTTTTAAATTTTAATAATAATTTCTGTATTTGCACAATGTCTTCTATAGTAATTTTTTTTTTTTTGGATTTGACAAAAATATAGAAATAATCATAAAAAGGAAAAAAAAAAAAGTATCAATACACAAACACACACAAAAAAAGGTCAACTTTTATAATATTAGCATTTAAAGATCTGTGAACTTTTCCAATATTTCTTAAAATTAAAAAGTTTCATTCAGATAGATACAAATTTCTGAAACTGTCGATAGTGATGTAGAAACTCAGCATGACAAAATATTTTGTATTTGACTTTTATATGAACAACAACAAATACAATTCAACATGGCTGGGATGGAAAGTGTAAATTTCTTCCCGCACTGACTCATTCTATTAAGCAATTTTATTTGCAAACTTATAAAGCTAAGAATTAAAGCATTCCTATGGCTATCATCATATTACTGGTGACACTGCCATGATATTGATGATAGATAATGCCATGTTTTAAATGTGGTTTTAAAATCCTTTTTAATAGAAAATAATTGCAGCATTCACAACTGATCATTGTTGTTTCATCAGAAATTGTCTTATTGCCTCTTATTTCTAAAGTGTAGTAAAGGCCTTTTTTGAATGTCTGACATTCCTAAAATTTAATGAAAACTTGCTTTTTAACCTATAATTAAAATTCTTACTAGAAAAAAAATTACAGAAGAAACATTATATATATTTTACGGAAGAATGACAATGCTTTATCAAGTCCTAATTTTAATAAATTACGAGAACAAATTCACAAAAAAAAAAAGTTAGTAGTTAAAACCAAAACAAAAATAAGTCAGCGGTACTGACAAAACCTTCTCGCATGCTTAGCATTGCAAAAAATGCTTAGCATGGCGTTGGCTAAGAATAGTTACAAAATATTAACCTTAGGTGTGAATAGACATTTTTACTGATTCAATTGTGTTATCGTTGACATGTGTTTTGGGAAAGCAAATTTGGGTTTTAGACGCATTCTTCTCAATTGATTAAAACAAAAAATTGACTCAAAACTACATTCATAGTTACAATATTACTCATTAAATTTGGTATATTTAAGTCACTGCATTTTTGAGTTATCATGTTTACATGTTTCTGAAATTACAGACTGACATACGGTGAATCCCTTGTTGGATTTGGCTCAGAATTTGATAGATTCGTATTTTACATCTCTAGCTCTCTTCTTTTTGTAGTTATCATGCTAACTTATCAATCAAGACGGGTGAGTGTTTTAGTTAACATGCATCCGTCTTTTTCACAAACAGACATTTTCCAAAAATGTATTTTTTGAATTCAAAGAGGTTTGAAACATGGAAATTCACTAAATTCTCTAGTTCGAATTTTTTGACGATAGAGATAATTTCCCTAAATTTTGTATACAAGAAAATAAAAATCCAATTGAAGAATTTTTTTAAGTCTTTCTTGAAACCAATGTGATATTTATGGAATTCCCGCCCTCAACTATAAATCATAGTGTTCCTTTGTGCATTAACGATCATACCTTCGAAAAAGTCGATCATTTCAAATACCTTGGCACAATAATTAATAACAATAATAAACTCAAAGCAGAAATCGACAACAAAATAAAAAGGGCTAATAAATGTTTCTCTGGACTAAAAAAACAACTAAGATCCAACTTAATCAGTGGAAAAACAAAACTAAGAATTTATGAACTCTTATTATGCTTGTTCTGCTCTATGCAAGTGAAACTTGGACTCTTAACACTCAGTGTTCTCTGAACATGTTTGAGAGAAAGATTCTTAGAACTATCTTTGGCCAGTACTAGAGAGAGGATGTTGGTGAATTAGATTCAATTTCAGATTATACAAACTCTATAGGCAACCATAGATAACACTGGTTATCTGGAGTAATAGGTTAAGATGGCTCGGCCATATCTGGAGAAGTCCTGATAATAGCACCCTCAAAATACCCACTTTTAAAAATCCCATGGAATTCTGGACCAGAGGAAGACCTTCAAGTAGATGGCTGGATGATGTGGAAAGAGATAGTGTTCTGAGGATAAAGAACTGGAAGGGAGATACAGGGGATAGAAAGTGTGCATTTATTGAGGTAGCCAAGGTCTGCAAGGGGCTATTGGGCTCATGAAGAAGATTGTTTAGATGTTCAATACTAGATAATCTGTAGCCACATTAAGATTACTGTTTAGAGATATTGTAATTTTAAATTGCTGGCAGTGAATGAAAATGACACTTGGGATTTTTCAAGGCAATCTCCAATCCAGACTTGCATGTATCTAATTAAAAATTTCCTTTATACATTTGCATACATTCCTTTCTAGATTTGCAATCCCAATTCTCATAACATGAAGTTCACAGAATTAATGAGGAAGAAAATTTTTCTTAAGCTTTATTTGCTAACTTTTAATCTTTTTTTTTTTGCAAAAGTATAAACTTTGTAGTTATGTACAAGACAATGCTAGAAAGATCATTCTTTAGAAAAATAATATAATTTTTTTTCCATCCTATTGACAATATTACCCTAACAGCTTGAAATGAATATTTACTCCCCTCTCAAATACTATATAATTTGTACACACAATCTTCTAATCTGAATACTGAAATAAAGCACAAGTTAATGTTAAGAATTACAAAAGTACACAATTGAATTCAAAAACTTTTTATTTAATGCAAAACAAAGGATAAAACATTGAGAAGTAAAGTTTGAAGAAATGTTAACTATTAACAACGTGGTGAATTGCAATGGCTGAAATAAGTTGCATTAACTTTCAAAATTGGAGATAAAAAGCAGAAGGAACAGCAAAGATTCATTATAAGATAACTATTTTAATACGCAAATACACAGTTTGTGCAGTTTTATAATCATAATCCAAAGTTAAAATTTCTAAAATTAGACTAGCATATACACTGATTGAAAATATAGAGAGATATAAGATCACTCAAAATGAATAAAAACAGAAAACAGTGGTGAAACTATAATGAAAGATTTTTCTAGGTGTCCTACTTCATTCATTTTCATTCTTTCTAATTTGTATTTTGCATGGAATGATCAAATTATGAAGACGATATTTTAATCTGCTCTAATATTCATGAGCCTATTCCATATGCAAAATTTAAAGTAATAAATGTGCTACAAAATTTCAGAATATTATGAATATAATTTACTTTTATCAAATACTTTATTGAAAAACTAATTTATAAACAAAAGCCAAAACTAAAAACAAAATTTAAAAAAATTCAAGTTGCAACTTCTTCTCATATTAAACTTAAATGAAATATTCATCTCATATTAAATTTAAATCAAATTTTTTGTTTTTCCATCATAAATATTCCATGTAATTCTCTAATGTTCTAAATGCAATCTGTGAAAATAAATGCTAACACTTCAAAATGCAAAAATTATACCCATAATCATGCTTCATAAAAGTGAAGAGAAGTTATAAATAGCTCCACCACTGTCACAAATCAATAAACATCATCCAATTTACAATGTGAAAAAAATTCAAAAAATCTAAATCTTGCAAACCTATAATCCTTAAGCCTTAAAAAGACTTTAATTAACTAAGAATTTTATTTTTAAATTAAATATTTTGAATGGTATTAGATTGCCGACCTCTTTAACATTCTTTAAAAAGGTATTTCTTTGCCATTTCAATTAGTTTTGTTTTTTGTTTTTCTTGTATAAAAAGTAGCATATGAAGTATTTAACTAAAAAAAAATCATTTAGCAAAATACTTTTTCAGTTTATATTCTTTTTGATAAAAAACTCTCTAAGAATAAAAATCATAGCTACTGTTTGATATATATTACAATTAATAATTATCTTAAATTTTAATTACATTTTACACACAAACACATGATTTTTGATAACAATTTGACATTAACAGTGACCTGAAGTGCCTTTTCCATAAGGCCATCACAAGTTTCTGAAGATAAAAAAAATTAAAATTTTAAAAACAAAAGAATAAATATACAGATATTTATATAAACATATGTACACTAAATTAACAAATGAAAAGAGTAATTGAATTACACTGGTTTATCAACAATAGCAACCCCAGCATAACTTCGCCCAATTGTCATAAAAGATGGCAGCATGCTCCAGGAATCTGTCTTAGGGCAATAGACTTCGACTGATGACAGATTAGAAGAGCCATCATCACCACCAACCACATACAACAAACCATCAACAGCTATCACACCTAAAATAAGAAACTCATGAAATAAAGTTTTCAATTCCATTAATATTTCTGGTATTTCTATATATGTTTGTAACTTGATTTTCTTACACAGTAATCAAATTTTGAAATCAATTTTTCATTTACCCCAGACATACTAGAATTCTACTTTCTCAATATGTTAATATATTTCATCAATTAATCACATTTCATTTCATTTTAATTTAATAAGAAAGTTTGAATACAGTAATGATTTTCAGAAAAATAAATAAATACAAGACAATGTAATAATGAACTTTGATATGCTTAAAAGACTAACAAAAAGCAAATAATAATAATAAATACTTTTGAAGATCACAGTTTTATCAATGTAATTAAAACGATGAAACTAAAAAGTAAATAAAACTGGAAGATAAAAAATAATGTAGCATTGTGAGGTATAGAAAACTAGAAAACATGAAAATTAAGTGACAATGATTTTCAAAACAAAGAATAATCTTTGTTATTCATTAAAATTAAATAAATATATATATATATTATGAATACAATAAAAATTCCAATTTACTGCAAGAATTATGAAAACTGCTTTCTAAAGTTTACAATTTTTAATTTTCTCCAGATTTTTGATAACTTTTTTCTATAATTTACTAGATTAATACAAGTATGTTTTTAGAAGCTTTTACTATTGCTATTAAACATAATATCATATTGCAGTCTTGGATCAGGTCTATCCAATGAGATAAATGTAAAAAAAAAAAAAAAAAAAAAACACACTAATAGCTTTCAACAACAGTTTCAGGAATTCAAATGATTCAATTCTATATATGTTACATACCACTTCAAAGTGCAAAATTTGCACTTTATTTTTATATAGTAACTAGCCGCCTTTGGCGACCAGCTGGTTCGCCAATCTTAATGTTAGTTTAAATTTTAATAATTAAATATTTTATGCAATTCCTACTTCAATAGATTCTTCATCAAGATATTTTAAAACTTCAAATTTTGATAATCATATAATTCACTCATAATATTATAAAAGCCTCCAGTCATAACGTAATATGTATCTCTCTAATTTTCTGTTAGCTCCCGTAGAATTTATGCTTTAAATTAAAGTGGAAAGAATTAATCCGCAATTAATATAATAATATTTTTTACTGAAACAAAGCATTTTTTATAATATGATTACTGATAACAGAGTCACTAAGCGTTTAAATTTTAAGGGCACTAAAGAATATCTTTCTTAATTTATGTAATATCTCAAGAATTTCTCAACAAAATTTTCTCAGATTCATCATGAACAGATCGATTGATTAATATTGTTTCATTTTAAATGCACCAAAAGCTAAGAAAATAAACAGAATCGTTTAAAATAATCGGTCGAAAACGGGTTAAAAAAAAAACTACTTAAAAAACGATGTACTTAAAACTATAAGCATATACAATATATATATATATCTATATAACTAACATAAATACAATTTAATTACAAAAGCATGCAACTAACCTAAAAATAATTTAAATCAAGAATCATCCGTTGATAATATTGTCAACAATTAGAACACAATGCGCATGCTTGAATTTTCAACGCCAGTTACGGTAACACAAATGCGTGAATTTTTCTACACCAGTTGGGGTAACGCTATGCAGATTATAAATTTTTAATTTACTTTATTATGTGTTATTTTAATTCAAAAGTACTTCAGAAGGAATTTGAAAGATGAATTAATTAACAACATTTAATTTTAAATAGTTAGTTAATAATAGTTTAAATTTATGCTTGTTTCCTAATTTATAAAATCAATCATTTTTTATTTAATCATTTTCATATCAATTTTCTAAGTCCCCCAATTTTTTTCTGGTGAAATTAGCAACATTTTATATTGCAGTGCATTCTAATGTTATGAAAAGCGCCATTTAGTTAAGCTGCTTCTCAGTTGAACAGACTTTAAATAAGTCAGCACCCAACAAAATGTGTATACATGATATGATTAAATTTTGAAAATTTTGGATTCATTAAAATTCTGATACAAGTCAAAGATCAGATCATACTTTGTTGAAACTACATAAATACACACAAAATAAAAGGTTAAAAAAAACCACTGATTTTTACAAATAAAATAAAAAGTAAATAGTATGAAACAAAGCTCAATGCATATTTATTATGCATATTAAGCTGATGTTACTTATTTTACTAAGTTAAAAATACAATCTATATATCATCATAAGCTTTTCTAATTGATCGTGCTAAACTGCAAACTCCAGCCATTTTTTTTATAGATATAATTCACAAGGAATCTTATGTTTATACTTTGGTAACAAACATTTCAAATGAGTTTTTATCTATTAATAATTTTATTCCAAAAGTAAAAATCTAAAATCTTACACATATTTCATAATATTTTTCTCAAAGAAATAGTTTAAGAAAAGGAAATAGAATTTTTCATGACATATTTACATTATATAAATTAATTTCTACCCCACAACTTATTCCAAGTAGAAAAAGCCTGAAGCAAATTGCAACTTCCTGCAACCTTTTCTAATAAATATAATATGAAAATAGCACTGGACATTTCCCTACAAATTTTAAAATGGCAAAAATAATAACCTCTTTTTTATGATATTTATCTGCGAATGAATTTTCATTATTTTAATTTCAAATTATATAGATTATATTCATCCTTTAAAAAGAAAATCTTAGATGATAACAGACAACTATTTAGACAAAATGAATGTTTTACTTAAATAACCATTTAATAAATTTAATTTGCTAAATTAAATAAATAAAAGGAACAAACAAAACATAGGAAACTGAAAATATATAAATGCAATAAGTAATGCTAATTTTAATAAAACAGTGAAAATAATTTAACAATAATAAACTAAAAAAATTAGCAAATCCATCTGATTAACAAAATAGTGACTGTAAAATAATTTTTGAACATGAGTATGTATACTTTCAAGAAATATGAAATGTAGTTTCTCTTAAGTAAACAACAGTACCTGCATTCCTTCTACACATCATCATATCTGCAACAGAAGTCCATGCATTTGTTTCAGGATTATAACACTCTACACTTTTTCTCACTAAAGGTCCATCATGACCTCCTACAGCATATAAAAGTCCATCTAAAACTCCTACACCGGCACCACTTCGCCGAGCAGACATTTCAGCTACAGGCGACCAAGAATCTGTGTCAGGGTCATATTGTTCAACAGTTCCCAAGCATTGACGAGATGCTCCATCATAACCTCCAACAGCGTATAATACACCTTTTAATAAAATTAATTTATAAATGAATGGAAATATAAATTAA
Source organism: Argiope aurantia (assembly GCA_026543865.1). Classification (NCBI taxonomy): domain Eukaryota; kingdom Metazoa; phylum Arthropoda; class Arachnida; order Araneae; family Araneidae; genus Argiope; species Argiope aurantia. The sequence continues at coordinate 187,526 of JAPMOR010052983.1, read as the reverse complement.
ATTTATTACACCAATGAAATCTATAAGTTTAACTGATGTCAAATAGAAATTAAGTGAATTAAAATTTACATTAGATTTTTTTCATTAAATGTCAAAAATGTAAAATTTTAATAGTAGGGACATAAAATAATAATTCTACTTGCAGACAGCTAAATAGCTCCAATAACTGCCTATATATATATATTCTTCATATTGAGTATTAACCATTCATTTATGTAATATCTTCAGATATATCAATTACATAAATAAGAAGCCACTAAATTTCAATATTTATTATACGGTAATTAATGAATAATGTATTTTATAAGCATTTTAAACTAAAAATGTTATGGAAATAATTCATGAAAGGCAGCATCAAATATTATAATGACATTTTATATTAGAAATATTGTCTATATATTATCTATTTTTACATATTTGATCAAAATAGGTTTACATTAAAATTATAGTACATATTGCTGAGTTAAAAACTTCAATAAGCAGGAAATGATAATTTTTTTTTAGTTGAAACATCTGCAATGCTTAATTTTAGTAATCATTCTTAAATAAAGAATGGTATCATCTTGCTTACTAACCATTCAAAACACCTACACCCACACTACTACGTCTAGTGCTCATAGGTGCAATAGTTTTCCATTCTTCAGCCCTAACATCATAGCACTCAGCACTGTTCAAACCAGTAGACCCATCAAAACCTCCAACTGCATAAATGCAGTTGTTTAAGACAGCTACACCCAATGTGCTTCTCCGTGCCTCCATGCTAGGAGCTTGACTCCACTAAAAACAGATATTATACACATATACACATTGAATATATATATAACATATCTACAAAGGATTACTTTTACACTCTATATTGAAAAGATAAAGATATGATAGCTTCATTACAGAATCTAACTAAAAAAAACAACAACAATGAAATTAGCCTTTTCTGCTTTTCATGTTATATCAAAAGCAGCTTATCCTAACTTATTCTATCCGTAAAATTTCTGGAAATCCCAAAAGTAAAATATTTTCGAACCTTCGAGCTTTTGACCACATATCCGAAAATGGTAACAGCCAGTTACTTTTTTAAAGGCTGTTTGGAGGATTCATATCAATTGAGCAACTTTTAACTTTTGTTAGAAATAAAACATTTAACATCAATCAATAATAAAACAATTGCAAGAGTATCAATAAATGAACTTATCAATTTTCAGTGGAAACAATTTCTAATGGTTACATTCAAAACTGAATTTCATTTTTCATAACGATTAAAAACAATATGCTCATGAAAATAAATATAGAAGAAAATTAGACAACCTTTTAAAAGTTAAATTTTAATGATAGTTTAAAAAAACACTATTTATATTGATTAAGAGGAATAAAATAACTTTCTGAAACATTTTGTCAGAATTGTATTACAACTTTCGTTTTAAGACAGGCTAGTGACTCGATTTCTGAACAATTTTTAATACTATGAAAGCAGTCTACAACAAATTTAAGTAGTTTTTCTGATTGAATGTTTTTGAATAAAGAAGGGATTTTGTAGAAAAAGGAGTAAAGAATGTGAAAACTAACAATTCCCAGAAATTTCATTCTAGCTATTTTAATAATTCATAGCATACATCCCATAAAAACTAAAAATGTGTTAAAATGAACAAATTGAATAAAAAAAATTCTAAGATGTCCATAACTGTCTTTTTAATTCTATGCAGAGAAAAATTCTCCAATTTATGAATCTAGTCTTAGCTATAATCAATATTTATATCAACAAAATTGCAGAATAAAATTATAAACATTAATATATACTGCTAAATACTACAAGCTAATGCTTACTTGATCTCGAACAGGATCATACACGTCAACAGTTCTTACTCTCAAAGAACCATTAAACCCACCTACTGCATACACCAAACCATTTAACACAGCTAAACCAGCCCTACATCGTCGTGTTGGCAATTCTGCAAGCTGATACCACCGTTCCTCCTTAAAGTCATAGCATTCCACACTACGAATAGCTTTGGGAGCTTGACCACCAGCAACTAGAAGTATCTGAAATGAATTAGAAATTATAATAATATGGCATTTAAAAAAAAACACAAACTATAAAATAAGAATTGCAATTCTCAGAAGAAAATAAAAGTATGACAAATGTATTAAAGCATAATTTAGGCTTACTTTATTTATAATACCTATTATAAACAGCAAATCTTAATAAAATTTCTTTTCTTAGTTCCGAATGAAAATTCACTTATACTGTTGATTTCTTGAAATTATACTTTAAATTATGCTATTTAAACTAATTTAAAGCTAAATTACAAGACATTAAAAATATTTTATAAAATAGCAATTTCACCATGTAATAATTTATCTGATTATCAATGCTTTATGTATCAAGCCATTTACTTCATTGATCTGATTTATATAATATATCAGTAAAATTTTGTAAAAAAAAAATATCTCAAAAAAAAACAACAATACTTAAATTTCAAGTAAAAGTATACAAGAATTAAAGTTCAAGCACATTTTAAATTCAATTCTGCATTAAATTTTTTTTAAGTGTTTTAAAAAAGCAATAAATCTTCTAAATATGATGAAAATTAATAATGAGAAAACAGCTTTATACTTCCCTAGTAACTGCATTAAAGTTGAATTTAAAATAATGAAGTTACTGAAAATATCATCCTGGAAAAGTTATATTGTTACCTTTTAAAATATAAGAAAGTATTTCAAGCTGCAACGATTTACATAAATTAATAGATTGTAAAACATTGAACATTTGCCTTTCATCACAGAATATGAATTTATGAAGAAACATGACTAGAAAGAAGTTATTAAAATAAAAATTGCAGAAATTGATGAACAATGAATCAAATTGGACAGTTAAATAGGAAACAAGAGAAATTAAATTAAATTTGAAAACAGCTAGTATACATATTTATATAAGGGCACAATATTAAAAAAAAAAAAACTTAAAAGAGATGAATTAATTATACTTACCACATGGCAAAACACAATATATGACAATCTGATAATGCTTTAATATATTTGACGATACTACTTAATTCAAAACGAAAGAAGGAAGGGAGGAAAAGAAAAATATTAAAGTTTGAAATTACAAATTTTCTAAATGAAAAAAAAATATTGTAACTATGAATTATGATTGTATAGTATATACAGCAGAATATAGACAAATTCTATATAGAATTACATTTTTGATTACGTTTCAAGTATGGTAATAATGATACATCTATTATAGAAAAGGTAAAAATCTGAATACAAATTTAAAATCAATTTTTTTTATACAGTGTTTTTTATCAATAATTTGCATGTGTGAGAACAACATTACTATAAACATGAGATATTGCAACTACTTTTCTGTTTCAATATTAATAAATAGTTGTGTTTTTTTGCTTTAAAAATACTATTAATAAAGGATTATAAGGAAAATACCAAATTGCTTCTGCACATTGAAACTGTGGGTGAAATAATTAGACAAATTTAAAATTAATTAATTGGTAACTAATACTAGTTATATAATCATTAAAAAATGTCAATATCACGAAAATTGGTATATTGCATTTCAATAAGCAATAAAAATGTTACTCTCTCTCTCTTATGAAAAGAAACAAAATTGGTCAATTTTAAAAATGTCATTTTTCTCTTCTCCATCCTTTACATTTGATAGTTCCTAAGATTCACTTGTGATAGTTGTAATTTCAAACTTCTCAAGTGCAAGAAATTACATTTTAACAATTCCATCCATTACTTCGCTATAATGCATGATAAATGGTAATTTGGATGAATTTTAAGAATAATTTTAACAAAATAATTAATGAATTAGAAAAAGCTTTCAGCCTTGAATAAATCTGTAGAAAAAAACCCCCAATGAATTGTTGAATTTTATATCCTGGAAAGGATATAAAAATTGTGTAAATAAAATTCAATGTTTCTCCAATGGTTTTAAAGATACAGGGTTACTAAAGAAATAGTATAGTAAAATAAAATAAGATCAATCCATTTTAAATAAATATAACAAAACTTTATGTACAAAATTTTAATTATGTATTTCTTCTATAAGTAAAAAGATGTATAAAATTGTATTTATTTTCTATCATAATTTTATGTATATTAAAATCCAAAGCTCTAAACCAAAATCACATACAAAATCAAAATTATCAGAATGACCATAACTTCGTAATGATTATTTTTTCAATAGATTCCAACAAGAGCTTTTATAAGTTCTTAAAAAAATAAGAGTACTACAGTTAGATGAAAATGCAATGATGTAAATAAACAATATTTCTTAAATCTTACAAATGTTGTAATCATTCAACAGATTTAAAAGTAACTTTCTTGATTACATACTCTTTTCCTTCTTTCTTTCAGTAGGCTAATTGCTTCCACGTAAGAAAGACAATGACGAAATATCTGCTTACATACATTGCATATTTATAACACAGATTTGAAATTTAGATTTTCCTATTCTGCAGATTTATAACTGCTTTTTTTTTTTTGAAATCATTTGTAAAAATATTTAACAACAAAAACAGCTAATTAGCAGGAAATTTAAAATACCTTCATATGCTTGCAAAATAAAATATATCTAAAACTTTAAAAATTGAAACATTCAGCTTCATGTTTAAAATGTATAGTAAAATAATTCATTTTCTATCTTCTATTCCAGATCCTTACTATCGATCATTGAAAGACTACACTTTTTAATTGTTTAAATATGCACAGCAAACTTACATTTCGTTTGAAAGAACATATATAAAAGAAAAATGAATACAAGATGAATAACCTTTTTATATGAGCATGCAGTTGCAAATGCAATATACAAACATTAGGGGTTTTGCTGTGACAGTATACAGTAAAAGTAACAAAGTACTATGTTACAAAGAATATTGTAGGGACATAACTCTGTAAATGCCTCATCCAAAAGATTCTAACAAAGTTATTCTAAATACTAGCTACATTTGGTTGATAGTTTGGTGGAATTTTTAGTCTCTTAAATAATTAATATGGAATTTTAATATAGGAATATTTTTATATTTTCATAGTTTATTAATATATTAATATGGAAATTTTTTAAAAACTTTTTTTTACCTTGTTATTTGATAGGACTGAAAAAAAAATGAATTTACTTGAATCAGTTTACTGCAAATTAAAAAGTAAAAGTAAAGAGTTGATGATTGGTAAAAAGGTGATTGAATGTATTGGTGGGTGAGTTTGAAGCATTTATATGGTTAGCATAGCATTTAAAAGCATTGTTTCCTGCATAGCATTTATAAACATTGTTTCCTGCATAGCATTTATAAAAATTGTTAGATAGCATATTAAATTGAATTAAAAATATTATTAAAATTGAAGGAAAAAATTGTACAGAAAAGAAATGGGCATCACAAAAAAGATAATTCTTTGAAGTCTTACGATAATATGAAGACTATTTTTTCAAGATAACTGTTTTGGAAGTTATGAACATCCATTTTCATAAGTATAGGCAAGTCAACGAGATTACCCATCTTGTGATAGCTAGGCCTATTTTTATGCTGGATGAAACTTTCTGTTTATAGCTTGTTTCATTTTTATACCTTTGTTCCTTTGACTGATTTTACTTTTGATGACATGGTGAACCTTTTTCTCAACATTTCTAATAATATTTCGCAGCTGTAGCATTGAATTCAATACAATTGTAAAAGCATTCAGTGAAACGTCTGTAATTTTTCTGATTTTTTTTTGACAGTTGTTATTTAACAATAAGTAAGAAATATAATTTCTGTGCTATGTATGTTAGTATCTTTTATATATAGATTTATATTCAAGTATTGTTGCAAGTAAAGCAGCCTTATTTCACAGTTTTTTTTTTTTTTTTTCAGATTTGGAAGAACTTCTTGAGTGTCAGAGCAACTCTTTTAATGTTTTTATCTTGCATTTGCAGTCAGTGTAAATGAATTTTCTACCGTCATATTTACTCAAAATGTATGACTAAGATTTTTACATTCAACTAGCACATACTACAGTATTTGTTATATATATATGCATACACATAGGGAGATCAGTAAAGTCTTTTTACTTTAAATTTAAAATGATGTCTCCTATTGCCAGAGTAATAATGTATACTAATAGTAAAGAGACTATGAATTTATTGAGACAGATTATAATGCACCCTAGATAAAAAATAAGGAAGTTACAATTGGGGTGAGAAATTCTGGATTCAAAATTTCAGCCATTGTACAACCATCAAAACATCACAGCCATACAGCTACAAAAAGAGATTCATAATTTAAATATTTTTTCCTGATAAACATTGCACAGATGGGAAAATGTCAAATGTACATTATTCAGTGTAATACATAGGGGGAAAAAAGAAAAAGAAAAAAAGGAGGGGGACCCATATTGTTAAACAAAAACATGGTGACTGTACTCAAACAGGCCACCATACACATTTGTATATTTGATCAAATGGACCAGCATGCACATTTCTAATTATCCACAGTATAACAGTAGTACGGATATTGACAACACACTGCCGCAGATGCAGCAAACTTGTAAGTTGAGTTTGTTGAGACCTTTGACGCTACCATATAAGGAAAAAACTGAGAAGAATCTTATTTTAAGCTTTTATAATCATTAGGACTTAATCATGATTTTTTTTATAGTAAAATAATCCTATGAAACTTAATAAATCTCCTATTTGATTAAAAACCCTTTCAGCTTGAAAATAAAATTGGCCTCTTTTAATCAATACTTATAATTTCATTAGATGAAAGTGTTTTTATGGTACTTGAATCATTCAAATAAGCAATTAAAAACAAGAAAATGGGGTAAAGAACACATTTGATTGATGGCTGTTAATTTCTTAAGGTTGAATCGGCTAAAGAAACTGAATAATGATGAATTGATTTGATAAGAAATAAAAATGTCTGAATATATAAATAAAAAAAAATTATACTTTGAAAAATTATAAGGATAAATCTAAATCATATTGATTATTCCTCTGAACTTTTTAGAGAAAAAAAAACGAAAAGTCCCTTTATTTTGCTATTAACAAGATGAGATTTATTTAATATTCAGTCCTTAGTGGATTGATTCCTTTTTGGTAGAATTTTCAACATACAAAATTAATTACATCCTGAGAACTATATGTATTTCAGTACAGAATTTTATGCACATATATAAAAAGGCCATCTATTTTAAATAATTAAGGTACCTTGGTTTCCACAATGAAAATATTTTGAGATAGTAATTAATCAGCCATGTTTTTTAACTTGATCTATCAGTTTGTCGTCTAAAGGAAATCTGCCTCAAGTAATTTTCTTCAGCACCAATTTTAAGAAGATAAAATAATAAAGTTAATAGAAGTGTACCTTTTTTTTGTTTTGTAGTTGTTGACGACTATATACATTGTTTTCCTGGATATACGAGACATATTTTTAATTTAAAAGGCTTAAAAGGTCACCTGATCACCTTTTATACTATATATATATATATATACAGATACAAAATTGATTTATATTTCATTGAATTAAAATCCTTTTTACAAATTAAAATTTTTATTCAATTACAAATTATTTCAAAGCAAAATTTTCAACAAAACAATAAGAACTTGCTTAGGAAAATTCACACACTTTATAATTATAATCCCAATATACAAATTTATGTTTGGGGAGCAAAATTTTTAAATTATGTTACACCACATAAGATTTGTGATGTTTAATTATGCAGATTTTTTTATAATTGTTAGTGCTTGCTTCTTATATGTATTTACGCAAAAGAAAAACAGATGAAATGCATATCTTATAATGTCTTTAAAAACAGAGCATTAAAATGCCTCTTAAACTTTGACACACACCTTTGGCCTGCCTATTGGAGTTCGGGGTTTAGTGCGAGGAGTTTTATACATGATCTTCTGTTCTCCTTTCAACAGATGGTATTTCATAGCTTCAATTAAAAAGTCTTTACACAAATGGTTAGATTTCAATAAAGGCTCCTCTTCAACTCTCTGGACCAAATATTCTTGTGAAAGCAATGGCAATCGAACATGTTCCATTAGTTGAGCTAAATAATCTTGACGATTTGGTAGATCATTATTGACCCATGACATGACTGCTTCAAAAACCTAGGAAAAAGACAAAATTAATTAATTTCATAAAGAAAGAAAAATTAACCTGTATTTAGTTCAAACATCAACTTAGTTACAATAAATAAAAAAGGCAGTTTTATTTGAAAAAAACAACAACATCAAAATGTGCAATATTAATGAAGAAAGAAGTGAGAAATTAGAAAAATTCAGCACAGAATCTAAAATAGTATCACTAATTTAGAATGAGCATAGATTTATTAGATCATTTTACTGCCAGCATGTAGATTTATATTCATTTACAAGTATAAAATTCATCACCTTTCATTGCTTATTTAACATATATTAAAAATATATTAATAATTAAATGAACCATAATAAATTATTATTTGAAAAGCATTATTAGTAATTGAATTTTTATAGCAGACTTCAATAAAGATTTTAAAAATTGAATTAACCATAACAATTACTAATATTTATGTATATTTTTATTCTGGAAAAATTAATTGTGTCATTATATAAATTAACTAGCAGGAAATTTAAAATTCTATTAAACTAAATTTCACGTTTTTTAATCATAATATCATCAACATTATATAAAAATTTTAATATTATCAAATAATTATTAATATTTGATTGTGTACTATATCACAAAAAACTGTTTAGAGGTTACTAAATAAATGAAATAGAACAAATATTTAATGACCATTAGAAAGATTGCTGAGTGGAGGAAGTTGTATTTTAAGGAAATACATACTTCTCAGAACTCATAAAATGGTGTGCGATGATATACCTTTTCTTCAGATGGCACAGCAAGTTTATCACTGGAAATTAGTTTGCACACTTGTGTAGGAGACAAAGCCAGAAACTCCTCACTTTCTACAACCTCTCTGATGAGACAAAATATAATTAGCAAAATTGATAAATAGTTCAATTCTAAATATATTTGAATTATCTTAGTATGATTACATGTTAAGAAACATATTTTTTATACATTTTTTTCATTATTTAAACAGAAGTATAAATAAAAACAAATTCATGAATTTATAGAAGTACCAGATAATATAATTACTTAATAAATTTAATATTGAATTACTTAAAAAGCTTGCTAGAATTTCAACTCAATGTAACTTTAAATATTTCCGAGTTTAACCATTAGTTTAGATATATAAATTTAATCAAATATGAGCCAGAAATTTTCAAAATATTACTTATTTCAGTTTTCAAACTACAACATTAAATTCAAATGTCCTAGATCAACCATTAAATAAAATTTTACAACAAATATATCAAAGTTAAAAGAGGTAAGAACTTCTAAGACCCACAGATAATATGGCATTTCAAGCAATGGAATATAAAAAAAAAAAGTAATTATAAAGATGAGAAATTATGTCAATTAAAAATAATTTAATACATAATGGAAAAAAATTATGAAAACAAAGGATAAACTGTCTTACTTTGATTTAGAATTGATTTAAATCAAATATTAGCAAAACACACTTCAATTACAATTTTAATACAACAAAAATTTAACTGATGATAAAATAGCAAAATTTTTCATTTTTCAAGTAATTGCCAAGCAATTCATTATCATAAGTCTAAACATTTCAGAGTAAATGAAAAATTAAATTGTGTTTCAACAAATAAATGACATAGCACTTACACAAAATGCTGTTCTGTATAGGAATCTGCATAATTCAATAACTCTAAGCATCCATGGAGATCGGCAAAAGCACGAATACCAAGGCAGTTGGAAGGGTGTAGCTGACCTTGTAAAAACTCACAGCATGCATCTCTCACATCTGTCAGTTGCAGAAGATGGGCAGCAGGCAAAAGAACCTTCAATTTCAGCAAAAAATATCTTTTTGTAACATTATTTACTTTAAAGATATGTGCATTATAAGTTTTGTGATAAAAACTATTTTGACAATTGCACTTATTGATTTAATGTTGGTGCAGAACTTTATATTAGAATTTACAAGTACTCGTGTTAGGAAAGGAAACTATAGCAAATTAATAAATGTGACAAGACCTTGTAAGATATATGAAGAAAAATTGACATTTATGTGTTGCTTTTGTCTAAGGCTAAATTTAAAATGTATTTTTGAAGTTCCTATTATAATATTTTTTTTTTTTTTACAGCAGTAAAGCATTTTACTTAACAACATGCAATAAAATTTAAGTTTGATTTATAATGTTTTCAGAACTGTACCATTTTCAAGATTTGTTTTTAATACAGCAGGTCTAAAAAGAAATCCTTAAAAATTTATCATTGTGCGTGTGCTGAATCTGAGGAAGAACTTATAAAGAATATAATTAATTTGAAAACCATTTCAGTTTTGAAGAATTCACTGCAAAGTAAAATTAGTCATTTAGCTGTATGCCAGGAAATTTTGAACAAACTAAGTCAAAAAAAAAAATCAAGATGATTATATAAAGGATTTAGAAGCAGTGAAGGGATAAGATACAGATATTTCATAATAATAAAGAAATATTACTAAATATTGAGAAACATTTCGGCAGAAAAATGCAATTGGAAAAAATTTCAGCTGATGGCAAAAGGATTTGAGATTTCTTAAAATATTTAAAAACATCAATTTAAACCCTATAGTGCTAGCAGAAGATAAATGCAAATATTTGTTTCAAGCTATAGTTCCAAAATTAAAAACAATTACAATTGTTGAGGATTTATCATATGTAATAACAAATTATCCAAAAGCATTTCATACATGAAAACTTGTTACTTCAAACATATTTTTATCCAAAATTTGCTGATGATGGTAGACAAGTTATAACTATCTTCCAACTCTATACAATGAGCTCGTGAATAAACTAGAAGCATTAGAAAATTCGAGATGTAATCAGCAAAAAGGTGGAGATGTTCTGGTAGCATTGATGTAGTTCTACCTCCCAGAAAATATTCTAATAGCATGAGAAAGAGAACATGCTAGACAGATTGAGGGGGGAAAATGTTAGGAAAATTTTATGAATTTCTTGAAAAAAGGAAATTATTGAATGAGAAAGAGAACATGCTAGACAGATTAAGGGGGAAAAAATGTTAGGAAAATTTTATGAATTTCTTGAAAAAAGGAAATTGTTGAATAGGAATTGGGAGTGTTTTTGCTCATACTGGAATAAATATTAATCGCACTAAAAAGACTAATTTAAAGCATAGAAATTTTCTCTGCTACATCCATTTGAATAGTGAATACAATAAATAAATTTTTCATTATCTAAAATTTTTTTTATCTACTCTTTGATAAAAAAAAAAAAAAAGACCAAAGACAAGATTGTTTAATGACTAGAAAAATAATTCTTGGAAAAAAAAAAAAGGAAATTTTATTGAAAACTGGAATATTGATATCATAATTTATTTCTTATTTATCTTCAGGGCACATATCTATAATTGTGTGTGTGTGTGTATATAAGCATAATTTTGAAAGCAAAAGGCAGTTTCGAAGACAGTGAAGACACTTTGCATCTTTAAATTCACTTTAATCCATCCCAGGAAGGTATAATTTATTTACATAATTAATTTCCATTTTTTTGAAGGCATAATTAATTTAGAGGCACGGACAAGGCACATCTGCCACAGCAACAGATTAGGCAAGAGAAGACAGAAATAAATTATCCCTGATCTTATACAATATAAGATATTGATAGGGAAAATATTTTTTCACAGTACTATATACTATTAAGGGATATACCTATATTCTATTAAGGGATTTCTGGCACATGTGAATCACAAGCAAGGGAAACACAGGGATATTTTAAAAAGAATTTGTTTAGATCAGCAATTTTCTGTCCCCTCGCTCTGAGCGTGGGAACCGCTGACGAAATCATTTTCACAAAGCTTCAGTCTTTTGAATTAATTAAATACAAAAAGTGGAATAGGATCAGGAAATAAGAGAATATTTTAGAATGACTTTGATATGAGCTTTATTAAGCTAAAAAGTTAGGAATTAATTAAATTTAAATTAGATTTTAAAATATCATTACATATACTATATGCCATATGATTGAAACCACTTTATTCTGATATAACCATATTTGAAAATAAAGTGTATAGATCTTTAGGATTATGATTAATAGATGAACTGTTGAAATTGTAATGCATTATTTATAAATATAAATCTTTATAAGAATTACTCTAATAGAAAAATAAAGACAAGACAACTTGTTGATTCCTGTTATCTTTTTTTGTATTTAAGTATTAAATTCATAGAGCTTAAATTGAACAAAAGCAAAATGAACACTAAATAAACAGCCATTTTAGGAGTAGGTGGAGGAGACTGTACCTCAAGGTGTATATATATATATATATTGTAAAAATTGGTATTTTGTCTGAAGGGAACATTTGTGGCTTTACATTTATGCTGAAAGTATTAAAAAATTTTATCAATTTTGAACTCTGTAGCTCTTTAAACTTATTTGCCTATAGGAACCAATGTTCATGGATCGATTTTAATTGATAATTCCATGAAACTGAATTTTGGATTGCATTAAAAATAAAGCAAGACTAAACTCTGGTAAGTAGAAGAAATATACCAAATAACTGTGATGTTCCAAAAACAGAAGGTAATTAAAACAAACCAGTGCAATAAAAGGTTCAGTTCCTTGCAATGGAATGAATTTTGTTGCGGATAAACTACGAGAATTTGAAGCAATTGGTGTAAGATTTATGAGAAAATTCTAAAATGAGAAAATTTTCAGAGATCAAACAGTGTCTAGATAATTTGGTTATCCTTTCTAATGGTTGGTGGAAATGGTTAGTTAGTTAGAATTTTGAAAAAAAATCATGAAATGAATTCTAGGAAAGAAATGATGAATTTGAAAATAATTTCAGTTTTGAAGAATCAAATGCAAGATTAGACTGGTCATTTCACTGTGTGCTACGAAATTTTAAACAAACCTTTGTGGTCACAAAATTAAAATGGTTACTTAAAAGATTCATGAGTATCCAAGCAATACAGATAGATATTTCACAATAATAAGAAAATATTATAAAATGTAGAGAAATGGCTTTACAAAAAATTTCAATAAAAAAAATTCGGGTGACAGCAATGGAATTTCATAGAATACTGGAAAAAATTCTAGGAAATTCTAAAAAATTACTGAAATATACTTGTCTTTCTGAAGATTTTATAGACTTTTCAATTATCCCATCAATGTTTTTGGTTGAGGCAAAAATTAGATTGTTATGGAAAGAAATTTTTATTATAAGTTAGGAGATATTTCTTGTTCAAAACTATCAAAAAAGATCTTTGCAAATGATATATGAACTGATTTTTTGCCTAAGAGCTTGAACTATTATCAGAATAATGTTTGCTGAGCCCACTGCTCGTATTCTGTTGGTTGCTAGTACCTCAGAATTTTCTCATCTTGTTGATGGTATACCAGAGATGCAGAATCTTGAGGGAAGCAACATGATGGCATAATACTCCTTCTGATGCTTCCAGATGAGAAAATTTTTAAAGAGCCTACAGTGGTTAAATCTTCTGAATGTTATGGGATTTGAATCACCATCTGACAACTCAAATGGAGAAGGGGGTGGGAGCAGAAAAAAATTCAACTAATAAATGTAATATGGGTCTTTATGAGAAGATAAAATTGACATGTTTGCATAATGTATTTGTGTTATGTCTAGATAACCAATGTAGCTTGTGGAATAGCAATGTTATTGGTTTTCAGATTTCTAAAGTAAATTATATTTTCTGGTATCTGGAAATTGGCTGATAGATGCACTAGAATACCTGTCAAATTAATTTAAATATTATATTATATTCATTATTATAGTATTTATATTCATTTGATATATTTCATTAAAAATTATTTTTTAAATATATGAATATATGCTAATATTGCATATCTTTCAGAATTCATAAATAGTAAACAAGTAATTAAGAGATTCAAGACATAATAAATTAAAAGACTCAAGAACAGCTTTAGATTACAATTGCATAAGTTCTGCACTGAAAATTAACATTATATCTCAGTCTTCATAATACAAGGAGGAAAAAAACAAAACAAAAAAGAGGCTGATAATTTTTAAATATTTAAACAAATATATATTACTTGAAAAAAGATTTTGTATGAAAATTCATATGCATATACTTTGTATCTATTATTTGAAGAATTACAAACATCAAGTAACAATGAAAAATAAATAAAACACATATGTCAAAAGTAAAAAAAAAAAAAAAAAAAAGATACATAATTATTAAGTCTCACTGTTAGATTCAAATTTTAAAACATTGAAATAATAAACAATGGTCAGGAAATCATAAACAGGCTGTTTAATGCATAGGAACTGCAGAATTACAGCACCCTAAATTTTTTCAGTGTATAAATATAATCATTAATGTATTAAATTTGATAAAAGATAAATCTAACATGATTTAGATGTTATGTTTTGCACATATCTAAATCCATCAACAATCACATCACTTCTTTTAGATGTCAATTTTCAGAAGAAAATTTTTCAAAATAAATAACATTCTTCTATTTCATAAAAAGAAAATTAAAAAAAAAATAATAATAGGATTCCACACAATATGATTTTCAACTCTACTGATAAAACAGTAATAAAAAGCTGATTCACTTTATTTCACATTTATTTTTCAATTGTCAGAAGATGCTGTTGGAGATACAGCCTATTTTACCCAATGTGCAAAGTTAAAAATAGCATATTAAACAGTTTTTGGCAGCAGATTTTTTTTTCAAGCCTGTATCTTCATCATAAAAAAAGTGAAAAATAAATTAATGTTAATGAAAATTAATTTTAAAAAGATTGCTTTACCAAAAGCTTTTCTCTCACAGGTATGTCAATGTATTTATTTTAACCTTGTCATCTCTTGATTTCTATATTATTCAATCACAGCTGAGTAAATCGTTTCAAATGAGACTAAGGAATGGAAGAAAATAATCAAAAACAATTATTTTGAAGTTTACCATCAAATTACAATCAATTAAAAGTAAGTAATTTTCTAAGCTGCAGTTTCTTTATTAAAATTAATCAATATTAAGAACTTTTTAAAAATTTTTTATTGATGAATGACTGAAAGATTTAAAACTAAGTAGAAAAGACAACTGATGTGAAGTGTATGCAATTTGTTTAAATATGTTATGCATCAATGGGTAATGTAATTTCAATTATTGTATACTCCAGTAATCTTTGCTACCTTACAGACATTCCAAGCACATTTACTACATATGAAAATTGCCAATGACTGTTAAATTCATAGTGAAGACCAATATCCTAAAAGGTGAGTAAAGAACTGGTTAATATAAAAGGTTAAAATAAAAATCAAATGGATACAAGATAAATTCACAAAAATGGATAAAATGAAGAAATGGAAATTTTCTATAAATAAATGCTTTTATGTTTCTAATAATCAAAACAAGCAGCTTGATTTAGTTCTTTATACATGACCTTCAAAAAGTTAGTTTTTAATACAGTGTTTCACATTAATACATGAATTATAGCTGAAAAAAAAAAACCACAGCAACAAATTAAAAAGCCATTGCAATAAAGAACTTTATGGATGGAAATTCTTCATTGCATGCATATAAAAGAAAGTTTATTATGACTTACTTGTACATTGTCTTCAGTAACTTGTATTTCAGAAGAATAAACATAATCTACTAAAAGTTGCAAAGCCTGTCCATCCACACCTTGAATGGTAATTTTTTCAGCTTTACTTTCTGTGAAACCTGTGAACATTGCATAGAAGTATGGGCTACAAGATGCTAAAACCATTTTATGAGCAGCAATTTCAACGCCATCTGCTACCAGAGTTACATCACAAAGAAGATTTTGTCTAAACAGGAAAGGACAGAAGAAAATTAAATTTTCATTCAATACTGTATTTCAACAGAAAGTTTGACTGAAAGCATATAAATAAGCAAATTATATCATATTTATAATCATTAGTAATAAGATGAACCAAGAAGTAAAAATATTCCAGAATTAAAAGTTAAGAGTTTGAATATAGCTATTCTGCTATCAATGTTACTTAAGTCAAATTAATCTAAAATAAAATATTTTAATATAAATTTTTTCAGATGTGCATTTTTATCAAGATGAAAAATATTGCTTAGCTAAAATTACTAATAGGCCTTTAGACATAAGCAGTTAAATGATTTAAAAAAAAATCAAACTAAGTTAAAGATGCAAAAACAAAAACAGACTGTGTTTTTAAATAACACAGTCTTTAGAAAATTCAGAAGTAAAAAATTAAAATAATATTGTAACAAGAGGAGATATGTGTAATATCAAAGATATTCTATATATTGATAAGAAATCTTTTTTTCAGTCAAATCAAAGAGACAATTATTTTTCATTAGCATAGGAAAAAAAAGTCAATAGAAGACACTAAAAATACCTTTTTCACATTATTCAAAAATTAATAAAATCTCAAATTTTAGACAAAATTTGAATAAAAAATAATGGAAAAATAAAACATTAAGATAGTGAATGCTACAATGTAAACATATAATAATAAATATTTACATTCGATTAAATAAAATATTTTTTGAGGACAAAAATTAATTTGTTAAATGAAACTATAAAAAAAAGGGGGAGGGGAGTGGCTGCACTGGGCAAACAGAAAGTACCAGTTAATTATCTGAACAGAGATTTTTTTTTAAATTTCAAGAACCATATGATGAAAGCTTGCACAAACTTTATACCTAATAAGCAAATAATCCCATTTCTTTAAAATTCAAAAGTAAGTGCATATATCCTTTAATGTATTATAAATACATGCTTCTTTTAAAAGTTAAACTAAACAATCTGAAATAAAGAAAGTTGGTAAGGACTTTGAAAGCACTCATTTGAAGAATATTTACGTATTACTAATAATGACTGTTTTTGGAATTAAAGGGGAGAAAAAAAAGCATAAAATTTTCACTTATTATTTCACACACACACACACAAAAAAGTGCAATGATAAAGCACAGTAAGGTTAAAAAGTTAGCTTGCAAATTAGTCCATATTCAAAAGTATTTCTAACCAGTCAGAGTGATCTTTCCAAAACCTTCTTGCATATTCTCAAATAAAGATATTATCCCAGAGAAAGCATTGCATAGCATTGGCATACAATAGTTATGAAATATTGACCTTCAGCATGAATTTAAAATTTCTACTCAATCTATCATAATTATTTGGTGATTAATTAATACCCGAGGTTAAAAGTATCTGAAAATCGAATGAAACAAAATATTTGACACAGAGCTACACTTGTGGTCACAAAATCACATATCAAATTTGAGGTACTTAAGTCCTTGCAATTTTAAGTTACTGATTTTACATGTTTCTGAAAGTACAGACTGACAGCTCCTTGTTGAATTTAGCTCAAAATTTGGTAGGTGCCTACGTTATAAATGCCAAATCTGTACATCGAATGTTATGTATCTATTTCTCCTCATTTTGTAGTTATGTTAATCAATATTTGAAAAGCCAGAAAAAGACTTCTTTTGAATAAATTTTGCTCAAAATTTGATAGAAATCTATAAACGGATGTGAAGTTCTATACCAAATTTCATCCATTTAGCTCAAAGAATTGTTGGTTATCCTTGTCACAGAATTTCAGGCAGGTCTAAAATGTAGAGATTTGTCAAAATCTCAATTTCAAGTTTTTCATGATGAATAATACTTCCTCTTTGCTTCATATACGAGAAATGGTATATTGAGGTACATACGATACATTGAGTTCATTTCTGATATAAGTCAAAAATTTGAAGGAAGGTTTGATACAAAGAGTAAATGATTTAAAAATATATTAATTTTTTTTTTACAGTTCAAGGCTGTTGAAAGTAAAGGAAAAATAAAATGTTTCTTTAAATTACTTTAATTAGCTTTAACAATGAATATTTAATACAGCAACAGAGTTCAGTAAATGAAAGATTATAATTTATTTATCCTTTACCCTTATTTTAAATTGCTAAAGGAGTTAAAAGATTTCAAGGGATAAATAAAGAGACAATGATTACTTTCTTAAAATGTTCATAACTTCGAATGCTTTCTGAGTATGATGGGGATTTTTATAAGGTGGCCTGTCTCCACAGCAAGCATCAGAAGGTACTGCAAGAGTGGCACCACGTGGACGAGAGAAATCCATTTTACGTGGTTTAGCATCTTCTAGTTCTCCAATGCTGTAGGAAGGAAAAACTTATTCTTATTCAATAGTCTCACAGCTTAAAAAAGATAATGCAAAAGAACTCTGAACCATGAAAGATAAATAATGAATAGAAATTCATGAAAATTGTAATTAACACAATATTTAACTAGTTGTTTCAAAGTAGGTTATACTATTTGTTCCATTTCTCAGATATGTTAAAAATATGGTCAAAATTAGGATAAGGATTCAAAATGATAATTCTAAATAAAACATTAAAATTAATCTTCTTTTAAGTAGATGATTTCATAAGTTTTATAGTAAATTTATGTATGAGAATTTTGAGTTGATGATCAATTGTTAATTTTATTGAACAATTTTGCACTATAAAATTATCTTGCAATTTAATAAAAAGAATAAATAATGTTTCCAATATTCATTAGTTAATTCACATCATTCTGAAACACTTCCATTTTAACTTTTTACACAGGTATACAGTATAATTAAAGCACTAACATATAAAATAATAATAAAAATTACAATTTGGATGAATAGCTACTTATCCATAATATTAAAACATATTAATGCAATTTTCTGATAGAATTCATTATATGAGCAGTTTTTATTAAAGTCGTCCCTTTTTCTCTTTACAGATTGCTTTCATATGGGGGGGGGCAGACTGACAGGCATTTTTAATGAAATATAATGCATTTCATTTTTAAAATTTTGAAAACTTATCTGATCATTTTCATAAACTATTTTTTTAAAAAAATCTGCATGTATTTATTCAGCATATTTTAGTTTAAATCACCAAAACTTATTTTATTTTATATCATAATTGATAAGTATCACAAAAATGTTTGTGATACTTATACATAACACTTTGCTACATAAAAAAAAAATGTAATGTTTGTTATGTAGCAAAAATTAGTATTTCTAGACAAAATGACAGATGGCTTTTCTTTCTTCCTTGAGATTTGATAATCATTTTCAAGATCAAATTAATTGGATGAAGTTTTAAAGGAATAATTTTTCAAACAGAATATAGGATATGACCAATTATGTATTCCCAATGGAAACTATAGGAAATAAATAAATAAATATAGTACTAAATTAGGGACCACATTTTTTTTCTTCCCAACTCTGAAATTGAGAATACTATTAATTTACATCAAGGGAGAAACTGCTAATTTAGTATTTTGAAGAAGCTTATAAAAATAATGGAGCAAGGAAAAGTCTTATAGAGTGGAAGATATTATAGTTTTACTTTTAAACCATGGAAGAAAAAATTACATATCATTTAATAATCATATTAAAAAACAATCGAATTTAAATTACAATTTTTTTTTCTTTTTACAGACATAATTTCAATAAAATGAATGTTTGAAGCTTCTGATTCAAATAAAATAGCATAAATTAAAACTTTTGATTCCCAATTGTGATTAAATGAACTCAAATAAGAAAATCTAATGAAATTTTTAAGTACATCAGAATAATTCTCATTTTGTTATTTAAAGATTGTATAACTCTTAAGGCACTTAGTTAAAAATAAAAGTTCTTAAATGTAACAAAAAAATCACTAATGCCAATAAAAATTTATTAATTGTGGTAAACCTACCACACAATTCATGAACTTAGGTGCATATGTCAAATGGCACATATTAGGAAGGAAACTTCTTTGTTGAGTGAGTTTAGAGTTTAATAAGATGGAAAAAAATTTAACCATCACTAACAGTCCCAAAATGGAAAAGTATCAAAATAAATATCAAACATTTAAATTAAGATTCTTTAAACAAGAGTGGCAGAATGATATGTTGTTCAATTTACTCGTTTGGAACAAAACTGGTAACGCTTAATGAAAATCACACATGAAATTTTGAGAGGAATATAAATATTAATGACTACAATCAAACAATTATTTGTCCTATCAATAAAAAAAATAATTATATAGTAAATTGAATGTAGTAAAAAATTCAAAACAATTAATCAGAATATTAAGAAAATATTTTGTCTATACAAGTTTTCTTCTTCCTAATATATCTAAATTTGGATGAAGTTAATCATAAGTACTGCTAATTATATAATAAAAAAAGGGGTGATTTCTCTTTCATACATATAGCATTTGATGAATGTTTGCTTCATTATTCACACTGTTTTTGAAAAGTTTTCTATATTTAATTACAAATACAAAAATTATAGTAAATTTAATTTTTGAATTACAATTTTAAATCAAATTATGATAGGAATAACATATATTCTTTAAAATGTATTAATTAATCAATACAATATTACCAGATTATTATACAGTTAATACAACTAGATAACAATGACTAGATACTAGTTAAATAAATTATCTAAACTAAGACCATGTTTGATTCCAATAAAAAAATACATCTCACCAATTAGACGGTGAGTTTTCAGAAAAAAATAAATAAACATAGTTTCAAGATGCCATAATAAAAATGAAAAAAAAAATGAATTGAAAAATCTGAAAGAAAAAAGTATAAACTTATTATGAATTAAATTTTATTCAAATATTATTTTATAGATGAAAAATAAATATTTATATACTTAATCAAATCTGTCTAGACTGGTATCGAACTTTTTAAATAGTAAACTAAAGGTTAAGTAGACTAAAAAAATTTTAATAATTCAACAGAAAATATTTTCCAGATATTCTTTGGTGAGGAAATAAAAACACAGCTTTTAACAAAGTTATTTTTAGAATGTGTTCTAAAAAACCCTAAAGAAAATACTGTTCAACATGTATATTATACACACTTAATACAAAAATTTAGAAAAAAATTCATCATTGAGTATTGTTCACTAAATTAATATTTATTCCCACAATGTTTTTCAAAAATATAATTACTTCGAAAATTATCTCAACTATTATAATGCACAAAAATATCGAAAGGAAACTAAGAAGTTTTGTGCATTTTGTGATCTTTCTCTTCAGGCCAGAACTTAAAAATTCATATTTTACCAAAACAAACTATCTCAGTATTTAAATCACTGTTTTTTAAAGAGATTCCCAACATTAAAAATAATATATGTCATAGATCAAAAAGGATATATTAGGAATATTAATTATAATTTTCTTTTCAAAATTCATTTATTTAATGATCTTGAACAAGTAGCAAAACAAGCGTTTAAAACAAAATACATGTGCAGAAACAAAGCGACAATACAACGAATAATTGCTAATATCTATCAAAACAAAGGAATTGAACCAACATTAATTTTTAAACTATTATGTCATCTCTTTAAAGTTCATTAATTAACAAAACGTAATAATAAAAATAAATAATGAAATAAAAATATGTGCCCAAACATTTAAAATGTCAACAAATGAATTAAAATATTTTTAAAAAGATTAGGATCTTACCAACTAGACATCGCTAGGAAAATTTAAATGTACACTTTAATAACAATCTCCTCACATCGTCATCCATAAATATCTTGTTAAACTTGACCTACCGGAGTCGCCGATGGACTTCTTTTCCGATCAACTAATGTCGTATTTATCATAACTTTTTTAATTCCTCTTTTTAATTGCAATAACATATCTTAGGGTCCAAAAAAGTTAAATATTATAACTGCTGTATTACTATTATTATTATTATTGCAATAGTTAAATATTTAGCAACAAAAGCTGTCATCTTCTACTGCCAGAGAGTCACAGTTAATAAAAATCAAAAAGCTTCAACGAACGACGAAAAATTTGTAGATAGCGCTTATAATAAACATTTTTTTTTTAACGAAATTTTTTGGCGACAGAAAGTGCGCCTGCTCCTGATGTTTGTTCTATGAGTTGAATACTTCAGAGCACGAGAATATGTTCAATGTCATCTTATTGGTCACAGAATGGACGTCACGGTTGTTATAAAGTCCTAATTTATTCAGTAGAACTGTGGTGATGAGCATCAGGGTAGTTTTTACGCAGAAGAAAGCTTAAAACAAGAAGTGACGTCAGATTTAAACTAAAATTCATTTCCGGGAGTCATTCTTGCCAAACATAGAGTTGACGTCAGCACATGTATCATGCTAGTAACTTCATGAGCCTTTTTAACATTTCATCGAACAATCATTTTCTCTTTAATTCGTTTGGGAGTGTGTTATTTGTCAATGAACGAATGAATATCACTCACCATTAATTTATTGTTTTATTTTAACCTTTTTTTTAAGTCTAATCATATACTTTCTTTCTTCGTCTCCATATTTGCTGCTTAAATTGGTTGTCTAAATCTGATTGGAGATCGGATAGAGAATTCTGTGTTTGTTTACATTATGAATGATATTAAAATCTTTTTTAACTTTTTTTTTTAAACTTTAATCTTATAATATGCATTTTCCCATTATTTTAATGGTATCTATGGTATTTTTGGAAATCCACTTGTAAATATAAACAACATAAGTTTAGAATAAGTAATGAATGCTACTTGCGTTCTTAGACTTCAAGAAGGTTAAAAAAAAAAAAACGGTTATTCGTAATATTTATTATTGCAAAGTAATTTAAAATCTTTTTTCATTTAATTTATACCTGTTTTAAAGAGCTATTTATTTAATGAACTTTTATTAACTCTCGCAACTTCCTTTTGGTCAACACACAGAACATTGCGTATTTTTATTTTTTTGTAATTTTATGTAGACATTTTTTGGAAAAATGTTGAAAATAATATAAATTAGTTATTTCCAGAAGAGTGTGAAGAATGAAAAAGTATAGCTTAATGATTTAGAGTATCAAGACATTTTTACTTTCTTCAGAAATACATCCTTATTGACTGAGTTTATAAAAACTGAGTTTACTGAGTTTATAAAAATGGAAATAGCTAAATAAAAACAAGTTTAATGAAACAATAAGACTAAATAAAAATTATTTCTTGACACTTCTTTTAATGAATTAATTCTTGTTTCTTACTATATAAGGAATGTTGATAATGTAATGCTATATTGAGACACTATTAATATATCATGTTACAGTTATGGATATTTGAATGTTCAATTCATTTTCCTTTCGTGGTGAATGGAAAGTGTCATATTTATATGAATAAATTAAATTCCTTATAAATGTAAGTCATCCTTGGAAACCAGCTTGTTCGCCACGAATATTGGTTATTTTCACTTAACATTGATTAACTTCAATTAAACTCCTTAAGCATAATTAGATATCCATGGTTCTTTCAACAAAACATCTTGAAATTGCGAAATGCGGTATACATTTAAATAATATTGCTTAAATAGTTTTACCTTTGATCTGTTAATTGTGTGCATGAACCGCATTTTGTTAGAATTATATAAAAAAAATGTGTCTGCCCGCATTATCTAACATCTAATTATGTATGCAATGTTGTGATTGTCTTTCTAATCACTTACGTAAAACACGCTATTCATTTCCTCACACTGTGTCAATATAGTGATGAGACAGAGTGAGAGAAATCAACAAAACAACGTCCAGAGCAAATAGCAACATTTCCTTTTCTTCCCTTTCCTTTAAAATGTGATAATTCTTTACATTTTAAGTAAATGTTTTATTATCATTTTGTTAAAAAGTGACTTTGTGTAAATGTATTTTCCCCCCTTAGTGAAGGCTATGGAGGGGATAAAAACTAATTGTCTGGAGTTTCCTTCGATTACTTGTAAATCATTTAATTCTATAATATGAGCAATAAAATAATTTGTGTAATTGTAATTTTGAATTTAGAACCAAAAAAATATGCCCATTACATTTTTTTTTTCTTCTCTGTCTTCCCACTAAAAAAGATTTTAAAGAATGAAATATTTGAAATATAAGGCGAATGAATTTTTTATAGTTGTGCAATCAATGAATTTAATTTTTTATGGCTCATTACGTAGATAGTTATTTTTGATTACACATTATTCAACATGGTATTCAAAGGAACCTTATATAATTGTGATGTGTCAATGAAATAGTTTAAATAACTTTTTGTTTACAAAGTAAAAAAAAAAAAATGCTTTAGAAACATATTTTCTTTTATTGCTATGATAAATCGTTGTAAATATTATCCTTACTTTGAAATAAGAGAATAATATCTGAATAATTCACAATACTGAGTGCATGCTAATAAAAAAAAAAAAAACATTGAAAGGAGGTCTGCACAGAGCGCAAATACGCACCAGGCGTCTAATATATTTTTTTCACCTTCTGTCATCATGTCAGCTCAGTAAGTAAAGAGTGACTCCAAGAAATGGCATTATATTTTTGCCCTTTCAGGAAGTTTCATTTGAAAAAATGATATAAATGCACAATATTTTGTCCTGATGGCACCCGGGCACCCCCACCTCTCCCAGTCTCTGCGCCACTCCAGTGGGGGATATCATATTTGTATATCTGATTTCATTATTTTTGAATTGGTAATAACAGGAGTTAAATGGGAGGGGGGACATTGTTTCAAAGTTTATACATGCTTGCTGTAGTGTAGAAGTTGAATTTCTTTTTTAAAAGTTCATCAAATTAGTTATATTGACGATTTATTTAAGAACAACCCACAGTTTTAGAGCAATACGCAGTCAATTTTGGAATGGACATCGCAATTTTAAACCGTGTTCATATGGCGAGGACGGAGCTTGCCTACAGAATGGCAAGTTATTTTGAATGTGGCGTTAAAGTCGATACACTAGAAATGGGATATAGTATCTTTGAGGTAGTGATGAAATGTAGATTTTCGAGTATGACAATTCCACAAGTGCTCCATGAACATCAAATTTTCAGTAAAACATTAAATCTCCGAGATACACGAGTTTGTAAAAAGGCCTAAAAAGAACGGGACCGTCGATGCCGGGTGAGAATCATTAAACGAGATAGAAGTACAACTCTTCCTCAAATTACCACAGATTTCAATGGAAGTTTCAATGTGCGAATTTTCAACGGTCCATCACTAATATGGACTTTTGGGGTCGAAAGTCCATTCAGGTCGGTTGAGTGCACAGCACAAAGCTTTTGCGTTTCATTTGAGACTACCAATACCACTTTGAATTGTTAATGATTCGAAATACATTGCCTTGTATGATTAATCTTATTTTCAAATATATCAAACGGACGGATGTGTATGAGTATGAAGACAACTTCACGAATTCATGCACTTTACATGTCAACAGGGGCCTAGTCAATCTAGTGAAACCTCTGGGTTGATATGGGATGTGTACAATTAACGTTATATGGAACCCCTGATACATCAAGAGATGACTTTGACAAGTGACAGCTACGTAAGCATCCTGCCCGTTCACCTACACCTATTCATGTCTTTTGTACATTTCAACAATTCCAGCAGGACAGTGGCATTTCGCATGTAGAAAATTGCTACTGAGTGGCTCCAGATCACCTGAATCCCCAGATATGTATATAATTGAACATATCTATGAAACTTTACAACGTGCTGTCCAGAAGAAATCTCCACCACATCGCACTATTATAGATTTGTGGATTACCCTGAGGAATTCATGATGTGAATTATTTCTATCATACCTTTTATTATTTCTATCATTAGTTGAGTCCATGCAACATCGTTTTGTAGCAATCTTGTGTGCTCATAGAGCTCTATATGGTATTAAGTAGATGTCCAGTTTGTTTAGATCTTCAGTGTATTTGTAACCTTTTTAATAACATGGTTAATTTAGATTTACCTTTCAGCATAATTTTAATATGATAACAATATAACATTTTTTATTTTATAATTTCTGTGAATAGCATTTGTTTTTATTTATTTGTTAATTACTCCAGATTACCTGGATCCATATTTGTATACATTATTATTGAAACAAATGTTTAGTTTCATAAATATTCTAATAATTAAATGCATGTATGAAACGGATAGGAATCTGACCAATTATACTTGAAAAAGTTAACATTATTCTAATATTTGATGATTCATATAATTTTTATCTTACAAATTTATTTTGAAAAAAATAAATAAATCGACCTGTTTGTAACCCTTTTTCAGCCTAGAGGTTGCCTAGTCTGTCAAGTTGATTTGTCCACTGGCTATGTCTAATTTATCGAAAGATTTTAACAAAACAATCTACAGTGTTTTCATAGCTAGATTGGACATCCTTACCAAAGCGAATGTAGAGTAGCATTTAAATTTCTTTATTGTAAAATTCAATTGAATTTTACATGAATTATCGGATAAATTTTATTTGCAATGGAAGCATAGACGTATTTTATTAGAAAACGTGGATAGAAAAACTAGTGCCGTAGATACGCCATAGAAAAATAAGAAAACAATCAACATAAACACTTTAATTTAATTTAAACATTTTTTCCCCACCTTTTTGTGAGGACAAAGCTATAAAAAAGAAAAAGCAAAAGTCCCGAAAAAATATTTCCACAATCAATTGCAAAGACAATCATTTTAGATTGGATTTTAATAGTGCAAGAGTCAGAATTAATTATGTTACAGCAAGACACATAATATGAATGTATTTCCATAAATTTAAACAAAAAATAAAATTAAATTTCTTCTAAGTTTTAAAGGAAAATAGAAATATCACCACTTAAAAAACGTTTCTATGATTAAAAAAAATAATCAAAGTTTTAGAAAAGATATAAATTTGCGAGTGAAATGGATTTCCAAATTAATTGTTTTAAAAGAAAAACAATGATATTTAAATAACATGGATACAGATATATATGGATAATATAAGGATCGAATCAAAAAATAATTCGCTGTTTCTGACCAATTTACAATATAAATCATATGCAATGCAATTTGAAGACAGTGAAGAGACTTGCTATTTCGTGACGTCGTTTTATTTCATTTTTAAGTAGCAGGCATATGTACAAGCGATGAGCACACAGAACGGCACAGAAAAGGAATGAGGAAAAAGCTCTTGGACATTTTATCCCTGGTCTTATATAACCTATGATTTTGATAGGGAAAACATTTCTTCATAGTGCTAATATATTACGAGATTTCGATAGGGATTTTTGTTACACGCGCGGAGAAGGCAGGGGAAACACAGGGAGATTTTAAAAAGGAATTTGCCTCATCAGCGGTATTTTGCCTCTTCACGCGGAGTGTGGGAAAGTTAGACTTTTAACTGATTCAGCAATTTAACAAAGCTTCTCTTGAATTAATTAAGTAGAGACAGTGGAATTGAACCACGAAATAAGAGAACATTTTAGAATAAAGTTACTATTGGCTAAATTAAGATAAAATCTTGAAAATTAATTAAATTGAATTTAGAGTTAGAGTATCATTACAATTTCCCCCCCACCGTAAGACTTGGAAGTGCATCAGGGCCCTTGACACACAGCCTTATTTTACAGTAGTGGTCAAGTAAGAAAAATTAAAATTTAAAGGCATATTAAAAGTGATATCCAAGTTTCCCTTATCTTCACATTATATAAACATTAATACGGAAATCCCATTCATCCTTTTACATTAGAAATATAAAAAAAAATTATATTTATGAAAAATATTATATAAAAACCTTAATAATCAACATTAATAAAAAATTTTTGAAAATTAAATGATATGGTACACACATGTATTCTGACTATTTTTCTATTGAATTGATAATATAACACACAAGTGCTATTTTCGAAATTTGGGTGATTCAATCTGGCACGGGAGACCACTGGCGAGTATTATATTGTGGTGATAATATAACAAGAAAATGACGTCGGGATCGGGATTATTCAGCATATGTAAGGAGCCAGAAAATTTTTATGATGACAAGGAGCCACAACTCCTTGAGGATATAAGAAGCACGCACATGACGATATGGAGCACAAGCACAAGGGTATTAAGCAGCAGTGTCGGATGAATTCACAGGTTAGGCACGGTACCATCGACGATGCGGTAACATGATGGAATGCAGGGAATTCAACGGGAACTGGACCGGACGCTGGACTACGGTTTGCATGAAACGATGTGGCCGGAGGCAGCCGAATTAGACCGTGATGTAAGAACTTCGCCACGGAAACATCGGAGCTGGCGAACCTGGACCGAAGCAGTCATCTTTGGAGCACAGCGAGCGCAATGCAACGTTGGAGTCTCACCCGTCGATTTCATTTTAATTAATTTGACAATTTTTCACAGGAAACTATCCTTGTCGACTTTTTAATATGTAACATTATTTTATGTGAAGCAGAATGCAGTTTGAAGACAGTGAAGAGACTTGCAATTTCGTGACGCCGTTTTATTTCACAGAACGACACAGAAAAGGAACGAGGAAAAAGTTCTTGGACATTTTATCCCTGGTCTTATATAACCTATGATTTTGATAGGGAAAACATTTCTTCACACTGCTAATATATTACGAGATTTCGATAAGGATTTTTCGTTACACTCGCGGAGAAGGCAGGGGAAACACAGGGAGATTTTAAAAAAAGAATTTGCCTCATCAGCGGTATTTTGCCTCTTCACGCGGAGTGTGGGAAAGTTAGACTTTTAGCTGATTCTGCAATTTAACAAAGCTTCTCTTGAATTAATTAAGTAGAGACAGTGGAATTGGATCACGAAATAAGAGAATATTTTAGAATAAAGTTACTATGGGCTAAATTAAGATAAAATCTTGAAAATTAATTAAATTGAAATTAGAGTTAAAATATCATTACACACACACACACACACACACACACACACACACACACACACATATAAAACTTGGTAACTATTGTCAAATTTTCAGATATACATACAATAGTAAGATAAGAAAAACGTGTAAACTTAATTATTGCATAAAACCCATCTCACCACTTCCTAAACAATAGATTTTTTTGTATATTAATAAATGATTGTTCCTCCGCTTGTAGATGTACAAAAAAGTAATGTACAATAATGAATTTATATAAAATATAATTTTTTTGAGGAATATCAGAAAAGGAATTAAAAGAAATGAACACTATTAGAAGTTTAATGGGTTCAGAATTGAGTTGAAGTATGTTTAAATTATTTTTCTTTGATTTTATGTAACTGACGGGAGTGGTTACTACAAAATTTTCTCATATATTCTATAATAAAGACCAATTTCTATTTTAGATTGAAACGAAAATTTGACACACAATTGCAGTTACAGTTACTACATAGAATGTAATACAGAATGACTATAAAAAACTACAATTGCCATCACACACCAAATTTGATATATTTTTAAATCATTGCATTTTTGATTTATCACTTTTACGCTTTTGAAAGCTTTCACGGTTAATTCTTAGGTGGATTTAGCTGAAAATTTGTTAAGTGTTTACAATAAAACCTGTGCACCCAATTTTATCCACAAGTTTTTTTCATTTTATAGTTATCGTGTTAATTTAACATTGGAACAACCGCACAAACCACCTTCCATTGAGTAAATTTTGCTCAAAATTGATAGAAATCAACGAATTTGGTGTACCAAATTTGTAGATTGTACCATATATAAAATATCATCCATTTAGCTCAAAGCAATTTTCGAGTTATTTTTGTCATAGATAAACAGGCATAATGTCGAAAATTTGTTTTCCTGGCTCAGGTAGGTTTAAACATGGAGATTTGTCAAAATCTTGAGTTCGAATTTTTTTTATGACTAGAATATTTTTTTTATTTTCATATAGGAGAAAATAAAAAATACTGATTGAAAATTATACTATTTGATAACTTCGAGCAAGAGCACGCCAGTACCCCAAAGTTCCGGAATATAGTATTTTAAAAATTAATAAACATTCTGTTACAATCTGCTTTTTGGCAAGCTCAACTGTAATAGTATAGATAGCTTAGCCTATTTGTTGAGGTGATTTAAGAGTACAATCTTTCAGGATAGAAGTAAAAGAGAAAAAAGTATCTTTACTATTTTAGTTTGAAATAACGCATATCGAATAGTGAGCATACTTTGATATTTATTTTACTTTAATTACAAAAACTGTAAGAGATATTGTTATTATAAACTAAACTTACATCAAAGGAAATATTTAAAATGCAAGTAGAAAGATCGCCATCAGAAAAGGGGAAAATTTAAGAACAATTTTACACTATAGTATCTGGTGTTTAAAAAGAACATAAACATTTTTTTTCACACTTACAATGGTTATAAATTCTGGATTTAAAAGATCATGTCCCTAACCTCATGTTTACAGAAGATCTCGATGTTCAGAAAGATCCAATTTCAAACTGTTATATCTTTTTTCTCTTAAAAAATGAAGTGCAGAAAAAATTTAACAAATGGCTCATTCGTTTAGACTTTTAAGAACATTCATTGCTTGCAAAACAAAACATAAAGCAGTTCAGTATTTCGAATATTTAACTAAACAGTTTTGATTTTTTAGCGTTTTAAGTTTCACAGTTCAATTAAATAACGCAAAATTAAAATAAAAAAAATCATATTTTACTGGTATTTTTATGAAAAATATATAATAACATGAAAATTTTTAAAATAATTTTTTAAAATTTAATATAATAATATGCAGAATAATGAAATATCTATATCCATGAAAAATTATACAGTTGTAACTTTTTTTTTTATCAGCGAAATATATATATATATTTTGGGTAAGAGGAGAAGTTTTCCTTTCAGAGGTGAGACCTTTTCGGATCCCGGTTTCTGAAGGTAAAAATAATATTTGATTAAAGTTTAAAAAAAATTCAATTTTTTTTCTTTTTCTTGCCATTTTTTTAAAACTTAATTGCAGTGGACTAAATTTGGAGAGTTGAATTGCTACAATAAAGCTGGGATTAACTGTTTTCTGAAACGATGGAAACGAAGAATGGTGGTACAATTTTTTTAGACTAAAATAGATGTAAAGAAGTAAAAATAAATAAATAATAATAGTTTTAATATGTAATTAGAGAGAAAATAATTTGAATAAGAAGCGTATGTGAAATTCTTACTTTCTAATACAAAAATTATAGGAGAGTCATTTTAATTAACCTTTCGAAGGGAAAAAAAATCATCAGAATGAAAGAAGAAAGCTCATCAGCTGAGAAAGGACAACTATGGTACCTAATCAATAAGAAAAAAAAAAGTCAAGAAATCAGTAAAGAAAGCATCAAGTATCACAGATTGAAAGGGAGAAGAATTTAATTAAATTTGGGTAGATGACTATGAAATTGAGTAAGATTTTCAGAATTACATTTATACTATATAAAAAAGGCTAATCTATTATTTTTCTACATAGAAAGTAGAGCGAAAAATGTGTATCTGCAAGAATGATGTATATTTCCAACTTTCTAAACGTAGAACCTCATCGTGAATTCTATTTAAAAATAAATTGAAAAATTTACAGTATAGATATTTTATACAATTTTTCTGTCCTAATTTTCATAGGGCAATAAAAATAAAATATTTCCCAATAAAAATATTTCCCAAAGAAAATGTTTATAAAAAATTATTACATATTTAACAGCTTTAAAAAAATTAAATGCCTTTTTATAATAGACATTGTTGTATCTCAAATATGTGTTTCTATCACTTCTCAAATTTTTAATGAATTAAATATGAAAACAAAATATTGAT
The DNA here is from genome assembly GCA_026543865.1 of Argiope aurantia. NCBI lineage: Eukaryota > Metazoa > Arthropoda > Arachnida > Araneae > Araneidae > Argiope > Argiope aurantia. Next base: position 155,888 of record JAPMOR010052983.1, on the reverse strand, counting down.
TACTAATTTGAAAAGTCATATAAAGCTTATTGTTACTATTTAATCAGAATCATTAATATCCATTTACCAACAAATTCAAATAATTATTTTATACTCAAATTCTTTTTTTAATTATTATTCAATGGTAAAATAGAATAAATTGTTAGTTAACTAACAATCTATTCTATTTTTAGAAAATATTAAATTAATAAAATAAAATAATTAAAATGGAATAAAAATGTTTTTAAAATCTAAATAATATAAATTAGATAGATAAAGATTAAAAAAATTATAACAAAATTGAATGCACTGAGCTTATAAATTTACAGGTTAGCCCAAGATATTGTGAATACTGGAAATTTTTTAAATTAGTTTCTAAGAAATCGAATAATTAATTGCATTTCAATCTTCTATAGAAAATTAATCAAAACTGAATACAGACAAAAGAATGTCAATAATTATGCTAATATTTGAAGTTATTTTAAAGAAGTAATTTGAAGGGGGGTGGGGTTATTAACAGATTTAAATGCAATATGAAAAGTAATATTATACTAAGATGTATGTGAATTGCTACAGAATCCATTCAAGATGATCTATTACAACTGTGATGCAAACGAATGACTGATATCACAGATTAACAGATCATCTAGTTTGTTACAGCTGCCAATAAGATTTTCTTCCATCTACTTAACAAATCTTTCAGTTTCTTATTCAATGTTCTCACATTGAATAATATTAAGCATAAATGCATACATCTATTTTTGCAGTAAACATGAAATATTAAGAAAATATAGACACAATCGCTGAAAAAACACAAACAAAATTAAATAATAATAGAAAATGAAATAAATAAATATGTGGCTCAAAATCTAGTATTATACCTCAAAAATCTAATAACAGTAGAAGATCTTTTTTTAAGAAAAATAAATTTCATCATTATAATTTATTTCAATCGTTATAATTCATATTTTGAGTTTAAAAGTGTTTAAAATTATATTCACGATAAGAAAATCTATATTGAGAAAAGTAAATCGAATTTATAATGTAAGATCTTAAATGCGGATTTAAAGCACCTCACATTTAGTTCTTATCTAGTCTTTATTCACTAAAAATTAGAATTAAGAAATTAAACTTCGAAATAAAATATTCTATTCGTTTATAAATTAAAGATCACTCTGTAACAAAGACTCGGTGGCGCAACGGTAGCGCGTCTGACTCCAGATCAGAAGGTTGCGTGTTCAAATCACGTCCGGGTCAAAATACTTTTGCTCTTACATTTCTTTTATTGTGAAGAAAGTTTTTAACTGTGAATTATACTTATTTGTGCATTTAAATCTAGGAAAGAAGTGGCTTCTAAAATGATTTTAATAAAATAAAATTGATATACATCTTTACTTTTTAATATTTTTTTTTTTATATTTGACGTAATTAATAAATTGTGTTGATAGACAAATATATAATTCCTGATTTTGTAAGGTTTTTTCCTCTTCTTATTTTTTATTTTGACATTTATGAAGGATGCAGAGCAATTTACAAACTAAAAAAATGTAGGAAAGTAATAAAATAAACACAGAGTAGTACTTCTATTATTTTGATAAAGCTCAAACATGAAACAATCATTAAAATTTTACAAAATTATATCAAAATAAAAAGTTTATCAGTCACATTATCATATGAATAACAATAGGAAATAACATAAAACATTTCGATATTTTATGTCATTGTATAAATTTTGATATGCTATATCTATTTTCTTTTTGTGGAGTGGTGACTTTTTTGTTCAATTTTACATAACGTATTCTTAAATTGCGTTTTTTTGAAATGCTAATATTTTTTCATTTGCATGTGAAAATTTTGCAACATTCCATTTAATTTAAATCGTAATATCTATCATTAAATTAGTTTTCGTTCATTATATTGATTTTACAATACAAGAAGTGCTGCTTCGATTCTTAAATTTAAAAAATTTCTTATTTATAAAAGCAAAACTAAACTCTGAAATCCCTTAGAGGATATGTTGGCAATTGTCTTATATATATATTCTCTCATTTGAAGTATATCAAGAGAACGTATACTATATTCGTTAATAAAAATTCTTCCTCTTTATATTGATGAATTTCAACGTTTCAAATTCCCTGAAGATTAGAAAAAAAAAATTTTTTTTTTGAATTATATTTTCCTTGTCGGTTGATATGTGAACACGATCAATTAAAAAAACGTAGAGTTATTGACTAAAATTTATTTGTGACCTTTTCAGTCGTTTCAAATTTTGAACGAAAACTATTTGTAGAGAAATCCGTTTGTTCATCTGCCAATGTCTGTGTTAACCTGAAAACTAAAAAAACATTAATATTTAGATGGATTAAATTAAACATGGAGGTTTATCACAGGAATTGTAAGTCTATATCTGATATTGGATCCAATTCGTGAAAGAATTGGATCCAATTGTCTGTCTATGTAGGAGCACGTGAAAGCGATAACTCAATTAGCGGAAGTGATTCATCCAAACTTTCTGCCGTAGTCCCTAATAAAAGTGAATTTATGTTTTAGACGCATTTTCCCCCAACCAATTGAAACCAAAACTTGACTCAAAACTACAATTGCAGTCACAAAATCACATGCCAAATTTGATATATTTAAGTCATAACATTTTTGAATTATCACGTTTACATTCTTCGAAAAATACAGACCGACAGATGTACAACCCTTATTGCATTTAGCTACAAATTCGATAGATGTCAACAATATAGATGTTAAATCTGTATATCGAGTTTTATCCGTCTAGCTCTCTTCATTTTGCAGTTAACTTATATTCCAACAGTCAGACAAACACACAGTTTCCTCTGCACAAAATGTGATGGAAATCTGCAAATTTGGTGTAAAAGCTATACACCAAATTTCATACATCTAGTTCAAAGGGTTTTTCAATTATTTTTTTCACAAGCATATATAATACCAAAAATATATTTTTCGAACTCATTGAAGTCTAAAACCTGGAAACTCCTCAGAATCTCGCGTTTCAATTTTTTGATGATTATATTACATTCTCTATATTTCGTATACGAGAAACTGTATCTGCATCAACATTTGGACAGAATTAAGAGAAACCTAAATCTAAATCTATACTAAGTTTTCGACATTTTATTATGAAGCCCAAAATGGGCCACAATGCCTCAGAATATGAAGAAATCGAGAGAACATTCAAGCTGAAATTAAAACTGTCAGCTTATGAATAGGATAATTTAAAAATGGAATTAGATAAATGCAATTTAGTATATGGTTTTCAAGCCGAAATTGCAAATCTCTATCAAATTTCACGAAACAAGCCAGATGAAATTTATTATTTTATCATTAAAATTGTAAATGTGCATCATATTTAGGTTAAAAATACATCATTGAGTTAGTTGTCGGTAAGCATGCCGTTTCGAAAATGTAGTAAGATAAAAACACGAATTTTAGTAAATGAACTACGTACTAATGCTGTAGATCAGTGCCCAGTTTCCGACGAAATGGGTCAAACGATTTATTTCTCGCCAAATTGTGGAAGTATGGGGAAAAGTGAAGAGAATAACAATTTCTTATGCCTCAGTGATATTTGGTATATTGATTAATGCACAAAATACAGATAAATATTATTTAGCACTTCTTTATAAGATTATTCAAAATTTAATTTTATTTTTAAAAATGAAAGAAATTTTTAGTTCCTATTAAGTTTTTAGGTGTTTTTTTTTTTTAATTAACTTTAAGCCGCCCTTAGTGACCAGCTGGTTCGCCACAATATTGGTTTTATTTAATTTCAGTTATATCTTTTATGCATGACTTAATATTCATGATTCCCTCAACGAAGCACTTTTTCGCCGTCAAATTCTGACAGATTTTAAACTTCACTGTTTTCCTCCTTGTAAAATGAGCAAATAACTTTCAGATTCATTGTGCTCTTAACTTTCAATTATAAAAAAAAATATATAAGTTAGTTAAATATTTAACGAAACAAAGAAAGTTTTAAAAAATTTTATTTCAACAATGAAAAAATAAAATATATTGCAAAAATTTAAAATTGAAAAAAAAATGTCAAAGTACAAAAAAAAAAAAAAAAGTGCAATAATTAAATTCGTATCAATATTTTAAAAGGAGTAAAAATTAATTTCGTGCTACAATATTTTGGAAATTATGCATACACGTTTTCAAAGAATGTAAAGAAAACCTTTTGAAACCTTTTGAAAATGTCTTATAGTATAGTGTAAAATTTCAAATAAAAGGAAATGAAAAATGTTTCAATAATTTTTTTTTATTATTGAAATAATATTTTATTGTTTATATTTACAAACTGCGGGAAAGGCGAGGAAAAAAGTATATATAAATTTTATTATTAGAATTATTATTATGCGAATTAAAATGTGGAATAATAATTAAGAAAAACAACAATCAAACAGGATGTTTAAAACCAAGAATCTTATAGATGTTAATTAATCAAGATCAATTACAAAAAGTCTGCGAATAGTTTCTATAGCTATTAATATTACGACTTTTATTCTATTAACAGCTCAAGGCATGTTAAAAAATGCATATTTTTTTGGAAATTTATTTCTTTTTAAAATTTTCTGAATTAAAAACGAAAAACTTTTTTTAAAATTACTTTTATGGAATTGTTTTTCAATTTACATAATAGATGGCGCCATGAAACCATATAACAACTCCCCTTGGGTAAATGAAAGCACGGCTAAAAGGAAGTACAGAAAATATGTTTTCCTCACCTCCTCTTTCGAAACTAAGGATCTTCTTTTATATGTCATTTTTATAAAGGAATTATTCTTTATTATAATTCCTTCAGTCTGGCAAGTGTAAAAATTTCATTACTTCAGAAATTCGTGGAAATAGGGTAAAATCTTTCGTTTCACTAAAAACATTTCAGGTGGTGGACACCGGTTTCAATTATCCACATTGATAGGATAGCCATTGAAGGTCATTTTCGGCTTGAAAGAAAGGATTTTAAAAAGCTAACTCCCCATTGTAAATTATTTGAGTACATCGTTAATTCTTCTCATTGTAAAATGGAACGTTTAAAATTCTCAACATAGATTTCGCTCGGATGACTTATTCTTGAATAATGTATTCATTTTCATTCTTTCGAACTAGACATTTCGGAATTAAATTTCCATTACTTACTCATCCCCCCTTTAATTTTAATCCCTCTAGTGTGGTGCGGAAGTTTGAAGAGGAAGTGTCAGTTCAAGTGTCGTCCTTGTCATCGAACTGGGGTTCAAAATTATGAGGCCTCGTGTTTTTATCAAACAAGATGGTAATGTAACTAAACCAAACACTTAGCTTCAATATTATTCGCTCCTCTTTAATTTATCTAATCGTATGATTTTTCCGAAATTTGGTTCTAAGTACCTTTCCAACAAGAATTTCTAATTTTGTTCATATTGTTAATCTAGGCTTATTTACTGAATTTAGAAAAAAAAAATCAATTAAAAAATCCCTGAATTTTTGCCCAGTAATTTATTTAAGAGAAACTTCTATTAAAATCTACAGTTGCAATCTTCATTTCCAGTGATGGATCATTGAGCCTCTCTACATTCATTCTTTCTTACTTGGAAGTTTAGAAGGGAAAGCGAACAAGTTTTTCTTTCATTCTTCTATTTAACTTCGCTCAACATTTACGCATTTTTGAACTTAAATGTTCTAGAATATGCTGATGGTTTCCCAGAGCTTTGAATTATAAGATTAATTTTCCTATTTCAACCATGTTTTAGTAATTTATAGGCTCCTTAGATTTTCTCAAAATTATCGGCTGACCAAATCTTGAAATATACAGGCATTTTCAGCCTTTTACGAATTAAGATATCTTGTATTATATTTTTAATATTAGAAGAGATTGCTGTCTTGTCTTATAGATGTTGTCAGCTAACAATATTTCGGATTTGTTATCCCAGATTAATTAACGAAAATTCTTGCAAAAAATTTATGCATATTGGTAGATTGTTTAAGAAATAAAAAAAAAGTTATAATTTGTAATGCACTTTAGATATAAATATATAGCAACTTTAAAAGTGAACAATAAAGATCAGGAATTCTATGAACTAAAACACTTTATAAATATTCAAATTAAGATTAGTTATTAAAAGCGGATCGAAGCACTTAGTGATCCTACATCAGAAAAGGAAAATGCAATACCAAATACAAATTAAACCAGTGGGAGTAGTCTCCTAGAAACTTTCTTGCATATTCTCTGATAAAGGTGTTATACCAGAGAACGCCTTACATGGCATTGTTCAGTTACAAAATATTTAGCTTTGGCGTGAATTTAGCATTTTTTACTGAAACTATCGTTTCATCCTTGGCGACTTATTTAGCGATTAAGTCCTGGCATACGGTTAATAACACCCGAAAATCGAATCTGTATTTTGGATGCATTTTTCTCAATCGATTGAAATAAAAAATTGTTAAAAAGGTGCACTCATAGTTATAATATTCCATACCAAATTTAATATATTTAACTCATTGCGTTCATATACTTCTGAAATTATGGACCGATATTCGGTCAACTCCTGATTGGATTTGGCTCAGAATTTGATAAGTACCTACACTGCAGATGTAAAATGTGTGTGCCGAATTTTATTCATCTTGCTCTCATTGGTTTGTAACTATTGTGCAAATTTATATTCAAACAGATGGACAGATAGACTTCCTCTGAACGGATTTTACTCAAAATTTGATAGATGTCTACAAAATTGGTGTTAAGACATTTTACCAAATTCCACTCGTCTATCCCAAAATCGTTTTCGAGTTATTTTTATCGCAGACAGACGGAAAGACGAACATTTTCCGAAAATGTGTTTTTCGAATTCAAATAGTTCTAAAACGTGGAGATTCGTCGAACTCTCGAACTCTCACTCCCAAGTTTTTCGATGATTATTATACTTTCTCCATACTACATACACAAGAAAGTTACAAAGGGGAAAAAAAAGCAGAATGAAAAAATTAGCAATAACTCCAATTAACTGCTGGGGGGGGGGGGGAGAATATAATGAGTTAATACGAATATATAATAATACAAATTGCAGACCTCCATTGATCTTTGTTACAATCTAGTATAAAATAATATATAAAAAAGTATAGTTGACGGATTTTTGTTCATGTTCAGCTTTATTCTTATAATGATAACTCCCGGGGGGGACCTCCAAATGAGGATGAGATGCTTCCGGCATGGTTGTTGGATATCGCCACCCTGAAGGGTACCCAAATAGGTGGGAGATCTCCCATCGATAACGGGACGTACTCCCTTCGGGGAGGGTTGTACCGTGGCCGGTGATGGCCCTTAGGACTCAACTACAGTTCCCTCCAATGTTGCTGTTGCGGCGATCGGGTCATTCAGTTTTACGTTTTAAATCCGTGTACCTTCGTGGCGGGTCAGAGAGTCAGATGGCTGACTTATTCTTATAATGATAAATTAGTCACCTTAAAATTAAATAATAATAATAAAAAATAACCACCTGAGTTGCTGGTTGCCAAAAAGAAGTTGGGTCTTGTGCTTCCAATAATGACGTTCTCCAACTGGGAGGAAATAATTTTTAGCTTTGCCCAACTTTAGACACAAGTTTATCACAAATCTATTTCTACAACTCGTTCTAAACATATTCATTTTTATTATTTTTATTCATTAATGCATGATTTTCATGACAATTTTTAAAATTCTTTTGATTTTTTTTAATTAAGTAAATTTTTCTCCAAATCCTCCTTTAAAGAAGAATTTTTTTTATTAAAATATGGAGATTCAATTTTCTTTCCCCAGTCATTTCTCAGTCATAGAATGTTCCATTCACCCTTAGATCTCTTTGCAGGCTAAGAATGGAAGTTTGGAGAGGAGCGAATATGTTTTCTTCCATTAAATTTGCTTCGAATTTTCGAGCTTTTCGAGTTTCTTGACTCAGAATGTTAGGTTGGAATTTCAAAAGTTTTGATTCCACGCGGGTGTTTTATGTGTTTCCATATCCTATTTTAAAATATATGTTGTTTTTTTTTCATATCTACCACTTTTTCAAAATTTTGGATGCTTTTATTTTGGTCACATATTTCCCTCGGATCACTTATTCCTCAAAAATCTATACATTTCTATTTTGTTTTTAACTTGAGGTATCTTGGATTTTATTTTCGTCACCTCTTCTTAGCTCTAATTAGGTTTCCATTCCGCTTTTTTTTGAAACGTAATCGGTTGATTTACATCAAATTTGATTTTACAACTCACACTCTTAGAAGCTACATTCTTTAAAACTTTATTCATCTAGCCTCATTACTTTAAATTTGAAATTTTATACAAATACAGTAATTTTTTTAACAATGATTTTTTTAAAGATGAATTTCCGTTAAAATGTGCAGTTGCCATCTTCATTTCCTGTTCACCATTGACACTTGTTTAAAATACATAATGCATCCTATCATCATATACTATTAAGCTATCGTTTTGAATAATAAACCTTCTCTCCAAAACTTTCCCACATACCCTCTAATAAAGGGTATCCCATAGTACATCTTGCATGGTACTGTTTTTCAATAGTTACTGGATATTAACTTTTGGCGTGAATTTAGCATTTTTATTGAATCTATCATATTATTCCCGTGGAGTTTGGTGATTTCTCCCTGGTATGCGGTTAATAGTATCTGAAAATTTGTGTTCCATATGCGTTTTTCCAAACCGGTTGAAACAAAAATTTAGCACAAAACTACGTTTGCAGTCACAAAATTCCATACTAAATTTTTTATGCTTAACTCACTGCGTTTTAGGTGTTATTAGGTGTACATCTGTTAGGTGGCCAACTAAGATGTACATCTTAGTTGGCCATCTGTCCTTCTGAAAATACAGAGAGACAGATGGCCAACTCTTTGTTGGATTCGTCTGACAATTTAATAGGTGTCTGCTAGGGTTTGACGGCTTTTCAAACTCGGTTTTAAAAACCTGTTTTTTAAAGTAGATTTGTTACGTTTGAAAACCGGTTTTTAAATTAAGAAAACCGGTTTTCCGGAACGCCTGGACATTCATCTTCTTCAATAAATGCAGACAAGTATTTTGAATTTTATCGGTTGGGACCGATTCGTCTAGAAGCTTAAGGCTTAGGGGACGAGATGCCAATTTATTAACAAGTGAAGGTATATTTGAATTTCTGTAAAATGAACTAAGAAATTAAAGCACTGAAATAAATTTCACATTCACATTATTATATGCTTTAGAAGAACGAATTCAAAAAAGAAGACAAGTAGAATTAGCAACTCTTTTGCTGTATTTGCAAAATCCACAAAACATTTCTAGTTGAGCGAAGAAGTCTAGTGTACTTTCTTTATCTTCAAAAATCGAAATTATCAAGCTATCTAAAAATATATTGTCTAGAATATTTCCGAATTCTTACTTGGGAAACCTATTCTGATGAAGAGCAAACCGAAGAAACTAATCATCAAAGTAATGCTTTTTTAAAGGAAGCCGTGGAAAAATCAGTTCATAAGTTTCTTCAAGACCCTGAAGGAAAACTTATAAATCCAGAGACACTGAAAGCAAGCGATTCTTATTTCATTATTTGAGGTAAGGAATAAAAGAACAAAAAAACACCCCCTTAGATTTGTTATTTGATGCCATGAAAACTATAAAAGCAAGCTCAGTAGCTAGTGAACGAGTATTTTCAATTTAAGGCAATATTGTCTCCAAAATAAGCACGCGACTTAGCCACCGTTCAGTGGATATTTTACGCTTTTTTAAAATCCTATTTAATTATCCTATTTTTTATTATCCTTTTTTAAAATCCTATTTAAATTAAAATTAGTGAAAATAATATAAATATTATTTGAAATTTTTGTTTGAGTTTTCGTTATTTTGTGTAAGTAATATGTATATGAATCCTTATTTGTTTTTTTATATTTTGACTTTGATAATGATTTTGTTTTTTGTTATTTTATATAAATTAAATATTTTCCCTATTCTTTTTTATTTTTGACAAAAATTCGAAAAACGGCTAAAACCGGTTTTTTGGAAATATTGATTTTGAAAATCGGTTTTTCAAAAAATCGGTTTTTGTATAGACTCACGTGTCTACACTACAGGTTTTAAATCTGTCTTCAAAATAAAATTTTATCAATCATGTACTCGTTTCGAAGTTATCGTATTAACATATATCAAACCGACGGAGGGACAGACTTCCTAAGAATGGATTTTGCTCAAAACTTGATAGAAATCTATAAATTTTGTTTTAAGTCAATATAACAAATTTCATTCCTCTATTCAAATCATTTTTGAGTTATTTTTGTCACAGACAGACGGATGGACATTTTCTAAAAATGTGTTTTCGAACTCGGGGAAGTCTAAAACGAGAAGATTAGTTCATTTTTTTGACGGTTACAATATTTTCTCTATACTACGTATACGAGAAAGTAATAACTTGTGAGAAGACAGCGAGTAAAATATAATTTTCCGAAAATATTTAAATTTTAATTAGAAATTAATGTAAGAATTCGTCGTTTCATGCATAGTTTCCACTTCAACTGAATTATATTTTATCTCATTAGCTCTTGCACCACTCCATTTCTTAGTTCATCCGCACATAAATAACGCACCAGCATTTCCCAAACCGAAACGGACTACAAATCTTGTCCTGGTCATCAAAATCACATTTATTGGATTGCGCGATCCTTCGCCAAGATCGTTTATCGCTTCCACTTTCAATCCATTAGTAGAAATTTGCATTAAGATCGCGGCGGCGCTTGTTTCTCGTAAAACGCCAACTGCAGCCGGCCCTCCATAAATTACGCATCTCTGCTTGGAGGGGCGCGAGATGATGTTCTAATGCCATTAACGCGTGTAGTGAGCGGAACCGGGATGCATATAACACCCACTCTTTAACCATATTAATACCCGAATAGGTTAAGAAGGGGATTTTCAACACATCTTCCTCCTACCTGCTCATTCCTATTCGGAAAGTAAGAACTTTGGGTATATATAAACATGTCCATGTGCCTTAACATGGAATTATACATCATACTGAAGCTATCCACGAATTATTAAAATATAGCAATACAGCAACTAAGTATACATAGAAACGTAGACGATACATTTTTTACGTTCTCGTACACGTAGTATAGAGAAAGTATAATAACCGTCAAAAAAAAAATGATTTTGACGTGTCTCTAGTTTTAGACCTCCCTAAGTTCGAAAGAAGCATATTTGGAAAATGTCCGTCTTTCAGATTTAAAGAACACTCTTACCAAGAGTAGTATTACACACACACATATATGTAACATAATTTTTGTTTGATGCAGAAGGCAGGTTTGAAGCCATAGACGAGCCGTTGTATTCTTAATTCCTTTTTATTCCCTCTTTAATATCCATCTCGGGAAAGCAATTTATTTAGAAGCGGCATAATAGCAGAAGTATGAAAGAAGCGAAAAGGGCCGAACAAATGATCACTAGTCTTATATAAGATGGTATTTCTGGCCACGTGCCAAATTCAATACACATGGTGACCTTTGACACCTTTTCAAGGGCACCGAAGGTTATCACTTTCTCTTGATACGTAGTACTGATGGCGCATTATTTTTTACAGAGGAATTAATTAAATCGAAAATGGAATTGGATCACGAAATAAGAGAATATTTTTAGAATGAAGTTACTATGGGCTAAATAAGATAAAATCTTGGAAATTAATTAAATTGAAATTAGAATTAAAATATCATTAAATACATATTCTATTATTTTCGTGTTTGTACATAGCGCTTATTTGTATTTGTATTTTTTTTAAATTTGTTCTGTTCTTATTTTCATTTTGTCCTCATTTCTAATAGCCTTTAAAAATAATTTTATTATTATTTTTCCTGAATTTTCTAACTATGAATATACTTTAAATCTGTTTATGTAAATAAGCATAAGTTTTCCGTTTCCTTTTCATAGTTTGCTTAGTAAGTCAATGCCATTTCCCATTTGAATTTCAACCAGCTCATTGCTTACATTTTTTTTATCCAGTATTAAAATCCCCTTACCAAATTTTAATTAATAAATGTCAGACGTCGAATAATTTGGGCGACAGTCACAGCGATGGATAGAACAGGAGCGTCTTTCGATGCCTTTCCCACTTTATGGTCATTACACTGTTAAAATAACCATTAGGTTAGAGTTGCAGGGGCTTGAAGCGGTGTTGTGTTGCATGTCTGTCTATCTGTGATAAATACAACTCAAAAACTATTTGATCCAGGCTGTTGATACTGTCTTTATACCAAATTTGCCGATTTCTATCAAATTTTAATTAAATATGTTGAGAGGAAGTTCGTCTGTCCGGCGATTTGAATACAGTTAACATGATAATTAACAAACGAAGAGAGTTAGATAAATAAAATTCACGATACGCATTTAGCATCTATAGAGTAGACACCTATCTAATTTTGAGCCAAATCCAATTGCTGGCTGACTGTCTGTCAGTCTGTATTTTCAGAAACATGTAAATACCATAACTCATAAACGCAATGACTTAAATATACCAAATTTGGTATGGGGTTTTGTGAGTACAAGTGCAGTTTTGTGCCAAATTTTGTTTCAAACGGTTGAGAAAAATGTGTCTAGAATACAAATTCGAATTTTGTTGTTGTTGTTGCTTATCTCCATGGCCTGAATTAGTCAGACCAAATCCAAAAATCCATTGACAAGAAGAAAGTCAAAAGCGAGGAAGGGAGAAGAATAAATTTCTCCCCAAAGAAGTCCTAAACAGTCTAGAATATGTTCAGCAGAGGCCTGATGCTGGCAGCATTTCGGGTAAAGAGGGTAAAATTTTTTCCCCTGAAAAGACATTTAAGATGGCCACCGGCAAGGCGCGACAAACAAGTGTTGGTTTTTCTATCACAAGGAAGAATTAAGGACTGGCCCGGCTTATTGGCTCTATACCAATCATGTGTAGGGGGAACCATCCAATTCTTCTTATTTAGGAATTTCGCCTGAGAGAACAGCTCTAAGTATGTGAGCTCAGCAGAAGATGAAGTCGCTAGGCTGCTTCCTTTTTTTGCAAGCCTGTCTGCTATTTCGTTACCAAGTAGATCCACATGAGATGGGATCCACTGGAAATGAATATCATGTTGGAATGGAATCAGCTTCAGCTTCTGAAGAATAGACAAACTTGCTTTATCTTTAACATAGGTCCAATTGTTAAGGTGTTCCATTGAGGTGCGGCTATCAGTAAGAATCCAAAGGTACTTATAATTATTTTCGTGCAAAATGGCCTTAAGCCCCTCGTTGATTGCTAGAAGTTCGCTTCTAAAAACGGGACAGAAGTCTGGATTTCGTTGGCATAGAGAAAAACTAGACTGAGGAGTTGCAATATAGATGCCACTACCTGCAAAATTGTCGATTTTGCTGCCATCAGTATACAATTTAATGTCACATTTAGGGATTTTATTAATGACTTCCAAGGCCAATTGTCTAAGGTGTTCTGACGCCTTTTCCTTTTTATTGATGGGAACTGGAAATTCGAATTTTGAATATTATTAACGCATGCCAGGGCTTGCTAACCAAGAATGACACGATTGATTAAAAAAAATGCTAAATCTCATGTCAAAAATTTATATTTCGTAACTATATTAATGCCATGTAAGGCGTTCTCTGGCATGACAAGTTTATTAAAGAGTATGCGAGAAATTTTTGGGGTGACTACTCCCGCTGGTTCATTAAATTTTCTCCCCAATGACATTCACATTGCACTAGTATCATATTAAAGATTGAGCGAAGATTTTAATGAATTAGTACGAATTATATATTATAGACATGGGGGATCATTGTTGAAATTGTATATTTTATTATTTCTTAAAATTTTAGAAATTTTTTCATTGACTATGAGAATTTCTTAATTGTGAGGGGGGGGGAAAGACATAGGGGAAAAATGCACTACATCGTAAATGTAAAATTTGTAAAATTCATGTTACCATTAATCCTATCACTAAATGTAATTGTTCCCTAGATTGTCGGAGAAATTAACATCCATCTGATTCCTCAAACAATCTAGATGATATTTATGCGTTCCTGTAATTTCTTATATCCCCCTCTTCCCCAGCTTTAGTGTGAACATGACTTTGTATGTGAAGGTGAATTCTAATCCTTAAAATTTTAAGAAGTTCTGATTCATGATGTTAATTTTATTGCGTATTATAAAGAATTAAACTATAATTTGTGTTTTTAATTATATAGAAAATAACATTTAAATTGAAATTCTCTCTTAAAAGCAAATATCACAAGAAATATATATTGAATTAGTTAAAAAATTTACTTGAATTAGTTAAAAAATTATGAAGAGTGTCTTATTATTCGAAGCGCAATAATTATTGCAAAGATTTTTTAATCAGATAACTTACAAAGGAATATCAGAAAAGATGTTAAATTGAAAATTTATCTAAAACTTCATCATCATTAGCAAGACTTAAGATAGAGCAACCTTTATTATTTGCTATGTTAAATTATTCGTTTGAACTACTTTTAGTAAAGTAATTTTCTGTTTATTAAAATCCAATTTTTACTTTCTAAAATGCATAATATAGAAAAAGTATAGTAATCGTCAAAATATTAGAACTCGAGAGTTTGAAGAGTCTCCAAGTTTAGACCCTGAGTTCGAAAAACACATTAAAAAAAAATATCTGTCTGTCTGTGATAAAGATAACTCAAAAACACTTTGAACTAGACGGTTGAAATTTGGTATGTGGTCTTTACACCAAATTTGTAGATTTCTGTCAAATTTTGAGTAATATCTGTTTAAAGAAAGTCCACCTATCCGAATGTAAGTTAATACGATAGTTAGAAATTAAAGATAGATAAAATTCGGTGCACAGACTTAACGTCTATAATGTGGACACCCATCAGATTTTGAGCCACATCCAACAACAGGCTGACTGTCTGTTGGTCTGTACTTCCGGAAACATATAGACACGATAATCCAAAAGCGCAATGGCATTAATATATTGTTACGAAATTTTCTCTTTAAAGGGGTTCGTTTGGATAGTGGAAGTGATATGGTGTGTAGAACGCTCAATAATCAGGCGGCAATGGAAAATAAAACAACGACGTTTATTTACACGAAGACACACAGGACAGCACAAAGCGACAACTATATACAGCACAGAAGACGATTATCTTCACCCGAGACGTGTAGCACACAACAGCATACACAGCAGTATACAACCAGAATCTACTGCAGTCAGTAGCGCACAGCTCAGTTCAGCACGAACTTGACTGCGTCGCTGCTCACCGTAGTTTCCGCCTTCTCCGCTCCGTCTTCGGACTTCTCCGTCGTCCCGACTACTGGCTTCGTCGTCTCCCAACTCGGACTTGACTCTCTGGCAGCCGAAGCCCCTTTTATAGGTCACAGGAGGCGGGGCTAGAAGCCTCTCAACCAATCAGGAACATTCGGTTCCTACTGGACGGATCGGGAAAATTCTCGAAGTTTCGGGTATTATCTATTTTGGCGCCAAAGTCGCCAAATTTGTCGCCAAGTCGCCAAATGGTCGCCAAGTTTGTCGCCAAGCTCTGGGACCTCCGATGCGCTAGTCCCATTCAGATGACTGTAAAACTTTCTTTCCATTGATGGAATAAACTATGCTGGGAAGCCGAATTGCAGGTTTGTAACATTATCAAATTTAGTATGAAATTTTGTACTTACAAGTATAATTTAGCGTTAAATTTTTGTTTTATTTGTTTGGTTTTTTCAGTTGAGAAAAATGCATCTAAAACACAAATTAAATTTTGGATACTATTAACGCACGACAGGGATAAATTGCCAAATAGCCAGACAAGAATGACACGATAGATTCAATAACAATGTTGAATTCACACCCAGGGGTAATATTTCGCAATTATTGTGCTGCAATCCCATATTAGACTGTCAAGTTTATTAGAGACCATGTGAGAAATTTTAATGAGACTGCTGGTTTTATACTGAACATACTCTGAATAATCAATATTTAAAAACGCTGTTCTAGGTTTTTAAGTAGAATTTCTCTTATGGAATTACGTCTAAAAACTATTTAGAAATGGAGAGTTTTTTTAACTTCAAAATTCTTCCGAATTAAAAGTTGAGACATTTTAATTCAGAACAATCTTTCAAGTAAGTCTTATCTGTTTTTATTTTCACAATTAAATTGAAAATTTACTGTTTTATAAGAATCATTTTTCACTCATCACTTCACTATGGAAGAAAGTAAATAATGCTCTTCAGTTGACTTTTTAATATTTTTTTCATCCTTTGGAATATGAAATTTCTGAGAGGTGATTCTTTCTAGTTATTTAGCTTTCTTTGAATGAAAACGTTAGATTTTAATTCAGGCAACCAAAAAATACATTTTTGTTAGACTTTTAGCCATTTGTTAAAATCAATTTTGGCAAATAAGTGATTTATTTTTAAATTAAAATTTTTTAATTTCAATAAAACAAAATTGATAATTAAATAATTAAATTTATGGATATCATAGGCAAATAAATAAATAAATAAATAGTAACAACTGTTGAATTTTTTAAAAAGTGAAAATTTTGTTAAAAATAATTTTGGGAAAATAAGGGATTTTATTAAATGAAATTTTCTAAAATCAATAAAACAAAATTGATAATCAAATCTTTAAATCATTCTTTTATAAATCGTACTTACTATTTATTCATAGCTAAAAATTATAAATATTTTAAAATTCACAAAATGTTTATGTATATCACAAGCAAAAAAAAAAAAAAAATCATAGCAATGACTGTTAAATTTTGGAAACTGAAATTGAAAAAAAAAAAAAATATCTTGTCAAAAATAATTTTGAAAAATAAGTAATTTTATTAAATAAATTTTTTTAAGTCCTTACAAAATTTCCTTATTTCCTTACAAGATAATCAATCTTTAAATCATTTTTTTATAAATTATATTTACTATCTATACCTATAAACTATAAACAATTCAAAATTCTCAAAATACTTATGAATATCATATGTATAAAAACTTCTGCAATGATTGTTAAAATCTGGATATTGAAATTATCAAAAATAATTTTGGAAAATAAGTTATTTTATTAAATGAAATTTTCTAGCGTCAATAAAACTAAATTGATAATCAAATCTTTAAATCATTTTTTTACAAATTACATTTATTATTTATAGCTACAAATTATAACTATTTTAAAATTCACAAAATGCTCATAGATATCATATGAAAAAACAAACAAACAATGACTGTTAAAATTTGGCTGCTGAAATTAGGAAAAAAAAAAAAAAAAAAAAGCTTCCTCAGATCAATTTTTACAGCCGTGAAAGAATTTAACGCGGGTTAACTATTTTTAGAAACGATTTATTGATTCCGGTGGGCGTGGGCGGTTATTCCTGAATGAGTATTATTATAACGACACAACATTTTTTTGTTATTAAATATTAAAATAACGCATACATTTTTTATCGCCCATCGCTAAGACATCGAATAACACTTTGTCTGTATTTCATGGGATTGATGTCTTATAGTGGAAAGCTTAAACTAATCTTCCTGTATGCAAGAGTTATTTGTGGCAGAAGAATTTCCATTTAGTTTATATGAAGTTTCCTGTTAAATTAAAGCAGTTAAATATATTATCCAGAAGAAGTGAGAGTAAAAAACAGTAGACCGATAAAAAAGTGAAAAAAGTATATGTCGATTCTTATTGCATTCAACTGTCTTATATAAGAATTCGCATTTTGTTGTGTCGGCGTCCAGGCATAGGGGTAACGCGTCTTCCCCGTGATCTGGTCATTCTGGGTTCGAGTCCCGGTTTGAGCATGGTTGTTCTTCCGTTTTTCTATCTGTGAGATATGTGAATGTGCCCTCCTGTAAAAAGGGGTTGTGCAAGCGAATGAGTGATGCGAGAGTAGCAAAGTCGTAACTCTTGGCCCTAGTTGGAGCTACTATAAAAACAAGAGACGCTCCCCCACCGGCTTAACAGTGGGTCTGTCCTTGGCAAGTGCCATAAGAAACAACAACAGCATTTTGTTGTACAGAAAGATTTGATTTAGTCTGAGAATTTTTGACTTATGCTTACTTCAATTGTTAAACTGAAATTATCCGCTTCAATATTTTCAAAAGATATTGAAAAATATTGCCAGATTAGACTTTTTTTTTGCAGTGATTCTCTCTATACGATTTCGGCAAAATTTCTGGAGATATTTTTATATATTTTCTGCAGATTGGAAAAATTTATGCATCAAATCTTTCGTATTTTTTTGGAGCAAACGAAGAAAAGGTTTAAATACTGGAAGATAGAAGAGATGAACAAATTTAACATTTGATGTGACGAAGAAATTTTTATGTTATATCGAAATATAGCAGATATTTCAAAATACTTTAGAGAGTAGTTGCCATTTTTGAAATGTAATGGAAACCATAATATCAGAATAAGGGTTTATAAGGGTGGGTGAATGGTTGAATTAATAACCAGTAATCGCTAACTTCCTTCAATTTTCTTGTATTCTTAAACAGTATGGCGTATTTTGTATTTAGTTACATAATATAATATGGAGAATCGTATACATTTTGGATTTTGATCTATTGAGTAAAAAATTCGATATAGATTAACAATATAGAGGTCAAAAGCAAACACCAAATTTCATTTAAATTAGCGTTTTTGAGTTATCATGTTAAAACAATCGACAGAATTTTAAATTTAATTTTTAAAAATTTTTCTGTTGCAGAATAATGAGAAATTAACTAGAAGTATGACATGACTAATGCTTATTAAATTAGGATAATTAAAATGAATTTTATCCACAAATATTTTAGTGTTCTATTTTTATGGATTATTTCCTAAGAAAATTCATTGGTCCAAATTTATTGCGAAGTTTTGTATGCGTCAATTACATTTATATCCACATTTTCTGTTTCATGTAGTTTAATGTTATATACCGGTTAATATGTCTCCACTAATAACAAAGATGCATGTATATTGTTTGCATTCAACAAGCACCGTTTAACTTAGAGCTACCAAAATTGGCACATAAATGCTTTGGTAAATGTAAATATGTATCTCGGAGCAAAGTGTTTTGAAAATCTCATTAGAATTTCAATTAATTAAAAATTAGGCAGAATTTTGCCTAATTTTCCCATGACGATTTCTGGAAATGTTATAGCACAAAACCGACTTTTACACCGCTCAGGATAAAAAATAATATCTTTTTAATGATGTTAATTTAGTAATCGTGAAAACTTTTCTGAATTTTTATCATTACATTTTTTTTTTGTCTGATTTAGAGCAATAGATTACATTGTTTCATTAAATTCAAGACGTTTTTTTCTTTCGTCAAATATTTAATCACGTGATTTTCTTCCATCATTGAAAATTAAGAAAGAAGAATTCAATTTAATATCTGTGTAATTTATACGACGTATTAAAAAAGTAAAGTTAACAGTAACGTGAAAGTTGGGAGAAAGATGAGTTAATCAGTAACGTTTTTAATAATTTTATGATTTCATGGGTCTGAGCTCCAGTAGAAAAGTTCATGTACACTTCTTGTCATACCGTTCATGTCATGTTAGAGTCATACATGAGTTTTATTTCTCGTCAGAGCATATGCCATACTATTAAAATAGCATGGGTTTGATATATGACAATTTTACATAATTATGGACGTGAAGTTATGTCTAAGGAATTTTATTGAAATTAAATATAACAATTATCTCCCCTGAATAAGCTGGTCGACTAAGGCGATTATTTATAATAATACGAAAAGATCAAAGGATTGCTCATTATGAATTATTAACTGCGTCATAATCTCAGCAAGACAAGCAAGTCTCTTTTCTTATGTGAAAAAGAATAATTTAAAATTGGATATAAAAATTGAAATAAAATAGCAAACGTGCAAATAGGCCATTAAAAAAGGGAAGACTTCTCATAAACGTTCTTTACATAACATGAAGAACGATCCATAGTTTTCAAAAGGAATAAAATAATGTTAGAAATTTTTATATGAATGCAATGAGAAAAGTGCAAATGAGCTAGAAGTGTTCATCATTTATCTTCAACATAGAGATGCTAAAATAACTACATATAGATGTTATAACGACAGAGACATGACGAAGGTTATAAAAATATAGAAGTACATCTTAATAATTCTCAGTGACAATGGAATCATGAGACATGTGACGTCACGCAATGACGTATCGCATCACAGTATCATAGCAATGACGCATCCTGCATTTAACATTGTGAATTAAATGAAAAAAAAAAAAAGAAAGTAAACGGCGTATTATTTCCAACACCCCTTAAAAAGAGGTTATATCTTTTGATAATTAAAAAAAATGATCCGAAATTATTACTAAAGATTTGTAAAATCAAATTACTTTTTTATTAAAA
Source organism: Argiope aurantia (assembly GCA_026543865.1). Lineage (NCBI taxonomy): Eukaryota > Metazoa > Arthropoda > Arachnida > Araneae > Araneidae > Argiope > Argiope aurantia. Next base: position 135,557 of record JAPMOR010052983.1, on the reverse strand, counting down.
AATTAATAAATTTTTTGAAAAGCCCTCCATTTTTTAAACGCTTTCTATCCAAATAATATCTAAGTCCTAAACTTTATAGTTATGGGTCCATGGTCTATTCCGTAAGCAATTTTGAAATAAAACATGATGTAATTTACTGATAATATTCCAGTTTAGAAATATTATCTTGAACCAACTGGAGTGGTCTCCACATACTTTCTTGCATACTAATAGAGGTGGTATTCCAGAGAGCGCCTTGCATGCCATTGGCGTGGAAAAGTTATGAAATATTATCCTTTGGCATGAATTTTGCATTTTTACTGAGTCTAACATGTGATCCTTTGCGAGTTTTTTGATGATTAATCTCTGCCATGCGGTAAAAAGCATCCGAAAATCGAATTTGTGTATCAGGCTTGATTTTTTTTATGTAATCAAAACCAAAATCTGACATAGAGCTACACTTGTAGTCAGAAAATTACATACCAAATTTGATATATTCAAGTCATTGCGTTTTTCAGTTATCGCGTTTACATGATTCTGAAAGTATAGACCGACAGACGGTCAACACTTTGTTGGATCTGTCTCTAAACTTGATAGGTGTCTACACTATAAATATGAAATCTGTGTACAGAGTTTTATCCATCTATCTTTCTCCGTTTTGTAGTTATCGTGTTAATGTATATTCGATTTACTTAGAGACAGATTTTCACTGAATGGAATTTGATCAAAATTTGATAAAAATCTACATATTTGGAGTAAAGACCACATGCGAAATTTTTTCTGTCTTAAAACGCTTTTGAATTATCTTTGTTAGAGATAGATCAATACTTTCCAAAAATGTGTTTTTCGAACTCAGAAAGGTTTAAAACGTGGAAAATCGTCAAAATGTTTTTGATGATTACAATACTCTCTCTATACTTGGTATACAAAAAAGTGAAAAAAAAATGCAACACTAAAGATAGCCGGAAATACTCATTAAGGTGACCAGTTCTTATTTGTTGAAAATGATTTGTATCTTTTTGCTGAAGTTTTCTGTATGGAATTAGACAGAAAACTTGTGATGTACGATATTGACGATGATAGTAAAAATAACCTGATAGCAGTAGAGGTAAAATAGAAAGCTTTTGCTGTCTTAAAAATATATTTTTAAAAGTATTGTTACAAACCTGCAATTCGGCTTCCCAGCATAGTTTGTTCCATCAACAAAAAGAAAGTTTTACAGTCACCTGAATGGGACAGAGTCCAGGTGGCGCGTCGGGAGTACCAGAGCTTGGCGACAAACTTGGCGACCAATTTGGCGACTTTGGCGCCAAAATAGATAATACCCGAAACTTCGAGAATTTTCCCGATCCGTCCAGTAGGAACCGAGATACGCCTCGAACGTTCCTGATTGGTTGAGAGGCTTCTAGCCCCGCTTCCTGAGACCTATAAAAGGGGCTGCGGCTGCCAGACGAGTCCAAGCCAGTAGTCGACGACGACGAGTAGTCCGAAGACGGAGTGGAGGAGTCGTAAGCGACAGAGCGGAGTAGGCGGAAACGACGGTGAGCAGCGACGGAGTCAAGCTCGTGCTGAACTGAGCTGTGCGCTACTGTCTGCAGTAGATTCTGGTTGTATGCTGCTGTATGCTACACGTCTCGGCTGAAGATAGTCGTCTCTATGCTGTATATAGTTATCGTTTTTGTGCTGTCCTGTGTGTCTTCGTGTAAATAAACGTCGTTGTTTCTTTTTCCATTGCCACCTGATTATTGAGCGTTCTTTACACCATACAACTTCCACTATCCAAACGAACCCCGGCAGAAATTCCGTAACAGTATAAATTGATACACAAAATTCGAGTAGCTGAAATAGTCTTCTTTTCTTCGCTGAAAGAAGAAACCTCATTTTCAATTGTCAAGTATTGTGCGAATAGTCAAAGCATTGAGAATCGAGACATCTACAGCAACGATGAACTGTGTCACTTCCATTATCGTTTATAAGATTTGTGAGAAAGACTTTTCAAGAACTTTTGCAAGTTCCAAAATATAAAAGAAATCTGCCTCCGTCGTTATGGCTTTCGTATACTGCTGGCATATTACTGAGAATATATAAAAGAAACGTTGTTGGTTTATTACAAATATCAATGTTGCAGAAAGAAACACTTTTAATCTTAGAGCAAAATCAAAGTAAAAAAATAATAATGCTATTTTAAGTTTAAAAGAAAAAATAAAATAAAATGAAAACGAATTGCTTGCAGTAAAGTGTTAAAAAAATTTACACATTTTTTTTGGAAAAATAAACATTTTAGGAAGTAGTTAGTATATTTTATTTAGAAAGTTTTATTGTTTATTTATTGTACCAGTTTTATTGTTTATCTGTTGTCTCAACCATATGAAGGAAGAGGAAGAGACTCTTCTATAGTATTTTATTATACGTTGAAACAATAACAGTTGCATCAAAAGAACAAAACAGTTCGTGCATAAGTAGTTGTCCAAAAGTGGAAACGGACTGTAAGAAATGTTCATAAAGTATTTCACGTACATTCTCAGAATTATTTACGTCAAAAATGTGCAGTAAAAATTAAATTAAAACAATAGATTCATATCATTTTATTTTCTGAAATGGTACCCTTTTAGAATAGTGACACCCTTATAATGTTTCGTGCCATTAAATGACAATGTTGTTGGATATGGGTTTGACGAGTATCACATAACACTAGTTGTTACTATTCTGTTTTAAAACCACTTCTTAAGGATCATTTTCCAGAAACTGGACGACATTTATGTTACTTATAAAAGAAAATTTATATTCGTCTATTCAGATTAGTATATTGTTGAAATGGCTGAACGGAATTTTTTTCTTCTCAATTCTTCCATTCATTAATAATTCTCATAAATTTTAAAGGAAAAAATATATAAAAAATCTTTCTCGCTCCATTTGCCTCTTTTTTATGTGCTAATATTATATTATTAATCCATATTTGATTACATTTAATCCAAATAGATTTCTTATAAAGCAGCTTATCTTGTGGAAACTGTATAAATCAAAATCCGCCAATAAATATGGAATGCTTATTTCAGAGAATGAAGTTACCTCTCATGTGTCATCTTCGGCAAGTAATAAAGACAATGAGAAGTGGCGCTCTGTGTAATGTGAAGTGCTTTAATAAAAATCATGAGATAATGCTTCTAAATATGAAATAATGTTCTTTTATAGGAAGGTGACAGAAGCCATCAACAGTGCCAGGTGAAAAAATTCGATTTCATTTATTTGCCTAAGGCGCCGTTTTGAGCTACGGGCAAGATTTGTATCTTAAGTCAACTTAAGTCTTGCATCTTGGAGAAGATTTGTATTGAAAGTCTTGGTGAGATGTGATATCTCTTCTCCAAATTTTCATGTTGTATCCGCAGAATGGTGTTAATAACAAAAGGATAAGTATACACTAAGCCGCCTGCTTAGTTGATCTGCTCTGCTATCGGTTCTCAAATTTGTGACCTTCCAATTCTGAAATTGAAATTCAGTGACAACTTTAGTGAATTCTTATATAAAAAATATCTACAAACTATAACCTATCGTTCTACACTACTGTTGTCTACGAACAATATCTTCATGTTTTAAGAAATGCTTTCAAGAATTTTTCATTTTTATATCTCTTATATAGATAAAAATTAGAAGCACGGCAAAGTATGTTGCAAGGTGATTAAATTTCGTCGCTAAATTTTTATCTTTTAATTTAAATATTTACTTGCAGAAATATTTAAGTTAATACTTCTTCTTTGATATTTTTTACATTTTATCTAATAATAAAATCCACTAAACTTTCCTGTAATAATTTCTTTAAAATTTTTCCAAAGCTAAGTTTCATAAAACCCACTAAGCCTATTTCTTTTTATTCCGTAAATAAAGTCTCAAAAGGAAACACGTGATTCCAAGTATAGAAGAATTTTCCTATTTGAATTTCTAGCATTTCTAGATTTGAATATTAAAAATATCTAACACTGCAGTCTCATTTTAAATTTTCTATCTCCCTGGAATCTGTCAGCATCTTAGTTGCATGTTGTCGGATTGATAGCTTACTTACAGAGAAAATCGAATGAAAAATTTTGAATAGTCGAGTTGGTAAGGTCATGAGATACTACTCAACCACTAAACAATTTTTGGGAATGCTGTGAATCCTTGAGACATCTAGTTATCCTTTATGAATAAATCTATGCCTGACTTGAGAAGTAAGTGTTAAAACATAAATTTCCCGAGCCGAACAACCTGCTATTTTCTCATCAATATTTTTACTGAAAAAATAATTGATAAATTATTCTGAGATTCCAAAACATAGAAAATTTAAGAATTCGAAATTTTTACCTCAGTCAAAAAAACTCCCAAGTTTATTTGTGTATAAATAGTGTATTGTGTGTAACTAAAGAAAAAAAATTCACTCCTCGATTTTAAAGATAGAATATCTAATACGCAAAAAATTATATAAAATTGAAATAGAAAAAACAAAGAAACAAGCAACAGGAAATAAGTATGAACAGCCTGCTTTTCTATTATCTGTTAACTCCACCTTTTACGATGAAAGAGTATCCCAAAATCTGAATCAATTCCTTCTTAAAAATCGATTATTAAAATGCCTCCCTTTCATTCATTGGTTTCTTTGTAAAGCACGTTCCAAATGAATAGCGTAATTTATAGAACGTATTTTCTACAATTTCACACTTTTTCTATTCCTTTTAATCTTTCAATACTTGTCGAATTTTTATTAAGAAATCTAAAGCTTGTAAGTAAACATAAATAAGCAACGTTGATTGTGAAATGACCCGCCTTTAGATTGTGACCGTACTTAATAGTAACCTCACTGAAGTTTTATTCAGAAATATAAATAATATAAACTTGAAAATTCTTATTGTATAAGCCAATATATTAGGAATCCTAGGATTGGAATTTTCAAACAAAAATAAATATGACAGATAAGTATAATGTAGGTAAATAAAAGGTTGGTCAGGAAGATTAGCAACCGATTTTTGTACAACGAGCTGCTTTGGATCAGCTTAGAGTGTGAGAGAGTTAAGAATAGTGGGAGAAGATGAGGATAACCTCTGAGCACATTTTAGTTTTTCCTTTAATTACACATTTTTATACTTTATTTCCCCACAGCTTAAAAGTGCATAATAATAAAAAAGCAAAAAAAAATATTTTTCTTCATCGTCTAACTCTGTTTTTATTTTTTGAAGTTTTTTAGAAGCGCAAGAATGAAAGCAGTAATATTCAAAAAGGCCGAGTTCAAAACTGTCAACACTTAAAATGAAGATAAACCACTTTCCTAACACTGATACTTTGAAACTGTTCCGTAAAAAAGGCATTTATGTAACAAATTCTTCCAAAAGTAGCATAAGAAAAAGAAACCCTTCAAGGGGAGAAAAAAAAGTTACAATAGATACAATTGGCAAAAGCAAAGTTTTTTGTGTTACTATTGCTTATTTTATTGTTACATTGAAACCATGGATGAAAAATTTCGGGTGACTATTGTAAAGAAAACTACACTGAAAACTAAATTTATAATCTAATTTTCAGAGTAGTTCGAAGTTTTATTTTGAGTAAGAAACTGACTAAGATTCATTGCCACCGATTAGTAGCTATGTTGCATAAAGGTGCGTACATGTCAAAAATGTGGTCAAAATTCACATCATCGCCTTATTTTTTCTTTTTAATAGACTGCTCTCTTTAATTGACTTAATTTTCTCTCTTACTGCTCTCTTAATTTAATTAATAATCTTCCATTTGCTTTCTTAAATGGCTACAGAAGTTCAAATTTCCTGAAAAAATTTAGATGAATAGCGCTGTGGGGTGTAAAAGGGTGTGCTGGCCAAAATGAATAAAAGGAATAAATAAAAAATTAATATATAATTAATTAGAATTTTTGTATATAGGTATTTGCTAAATTATTTCTAAAACGCCATCGGACGTCAAGAAAAAAAAATTGTATAGTTGGCAGCCAATTTTTTTCCTATTTATTACTTGACCGATTTATTGATTCACCTTCATTCAGTGATTATATTCTACTCGTATTAAAAGTTGAGTGAGTCGTCTCGATATAAAAATAAAAGAACTCATGAATCTAAATTGTTTGAAAATTATATTTTTTTAAATATTTTTTTTATAAATTATAAAATAAGACAGCTCCGAATAAATAATTTAAATTCGAAACTTCCTCAGTTAATTCGGAATATCTAATTACATTTTTTTACACACTAAAGAACTGTGCTGTGAAGTACTCAAATAAAAGGATATTTATTCTATTTCCCATTTTCCATCTACCTGATTTTTTTTATTTGTATATCATAGAGCTTGAAAAGAGTTGTATTTATGTAGTAAAATATATTCAATTAAAATTCTTAGAAACGTATTTTTATTTCTGAACTAAAAAGGAGAATTTTTGCATTTTAATTAGTTTCCACTTTACATTTTTTTACTTTATAAATCCTATTTAAAATCGCATTTTGGAATTTTGATTATTATTTCTTTCTTTTCTGCCCAATCTTTACGTGCGCATCAAAATGTTTTTGTTTTAGAATCAGGGGGAGAAAATATTCGGCCAATCTGTGGCATAGAAAATTAAATTAGATTCAAACTCTAGTTGGAAATATCATTACACTATAATGTTTTAGGTTTGATTTGACTACCTTTTTCTTACCATTTTTGGTGTTTCTGTATAGCTACGGCCGGATCGTTGTTATGGTATGCCTTACCCTTTTAGGTGGTCTCACGGCTAGAGGAGGACATCGTAATTGAGGATGAAAAGCTTCCGGTATGGTGGTTGGTTCTCACCATCCTTGTGGGTGCACCTAAAAGATGGGAGTTTGTCTCCTTTCATCGATGACGGGATGTAATTACTTTAGGGAAGGGTTATACAGTGGCCGGCGATGACTCTTAGGACTCAATCCTAGTTCCTGCCAGTATCGCAGTTGGGGCGGACAGGTAATTCATTTTTATTATCCGTGTGCCTTCGGCGGATCGGATAGTCAGTGATATCACATCCTCATCATTAGTTGCTCTCATTGGGGAGGGCACCTCAAATATGAGAATGAGAAGCTTCCGATACGGTAATTGGTTCTCTCTACCCCGGTGAGTACAGAAAGAGGTGTGGGTTGACTACCTCCTTCGATGACGGGATGTACTTTCCAAGGGAAGGCTTGTGCCGTCGCCGGTGATGCCCATAGGACTCAACTACAGTATTGCTGTCGTGGTGGTCTGGTCATTCAGTTTTGTCAGTGTGCCTATGGACCGGGCGAACTATTCAGTATTTGATTACCTTATTAGGTATCCCACCTCAGGGCACCTCGGATATAAGAATGAGAAGCTTCCGGTAAGGGGGGTTGGTTCTCGCTACACAGGTAGGTACAGAAATGTTATTGTTCGGCTACCTCCTACCAATGAGGGACGTACCTCCCACGATAAGGGTTGCATCGTGGCCGGCGATGTACCTTAGGACTGAAAATCGATGCCAATGCTGTCGCGAAGGTCCGGTCATTCCGATTTAATCTGTATGCCTTAATGGCGAGTCGGTGTAGCTAAGTTTGTGGCTACCTTTTTAAGTGTAATTATTATTATTATTCATCAAATTAATTATTATTACTCATTAATTGTTATTCATTATTTTTAATAATAATACCTAATAATTTATAATTAAATAAGTAATATTTATTAATAATTAATACTTATTATAATTAAATATACTTATAATTAAATATACTAATAATACTTATTATAAATAAATATAAATAAGTATTAATAATTAAATAATTAAATAAGTTTGACTGACTTTAAGTAGAACTTAAGAATTTAAAAGATAAAAGTAAAGCTTATGATCTCAGACTTTTCGTCAAGCTATATTGAAAATTTTGAAGGATTGGTTTGTGGGTATCGCAAAAGTGAGTTAGGCTTTACTTAGAAAGTCCACTTTTGAAAGGCCTCTCAGAGACCTTTTTTCGAAACGAATAAATACATTAATAGGAAAAGGAGATGGCAACAGTTAATCTCTATGTATGCTTCCTCTGAATCTCGAAATAAATGACCGTCATACCATCCTCGTACTTTAGGTGCTCTACTCTTGAACAAATAGTTTGTGTAAAATGAAAAGACAGGTTTATAATAAATTTTAAGGGTGTAAAAGAACTGATAAATACTTTCATCGTAAAATAACCGTAAAATCGTAAATTGTTGGTGATTTCAAGAAAATTAAAATTGCGTAAAGCGATGCTTAGTTAAATTATGAATTTAGAAAAGTTTCTGACTGGATACCAAGTCTGAGGATGGAATTGTTCTTTAAAGTTATCATCAAGAACTGAAATTTTTATGATTATTTACAGTTTATTTTGATTTTTGATCAGAAACAGTTAAAGGATTTTAATTCTATTTCATCCTAACGTATACGAATAGTTTGATTAAATTGATCTATTTGAAGTATATGTCATGAATGAAGTAACATTTTCAGTGACAGTAGGTATGATACTACAATTCTAGCTCTCGATTTGGGTCATTCGAAGCCCCCTCTTGTTTCAGTACTTCGATTCTTGTGACGTCACTATAACAAGGCGGAGCCACTCTCTCGGAGCGAATAATCGTCGGGTCCCCTCTTCAGTCAGCAGATAAATCCGCACGTGTTCGGAAGCTCCGGAGAGGGAGATGTGCCAGTAAAACTGGATCATGACAGTTCCTTTTGTTTTGATGTGACTGACGCACGCGAGTATTTCTGTGACACCAATTGCTCATGATGAGAAGGATAACAACAACAACAGAGGAGAAATTCACTTAGATTGTTTCTGCGTCTGCAGTTGAAGTTTTGTTTATGTTTGATCATATATAAAAGTGGATTTACCATATTGAAAAATGGTGCTAAAATAATCTGCATCGTCAGTAGTGACTGCCAAAGACAGTACTTTTTGCAAGTTTGGTGCTCACGATAGATACGGAGAGAATATAATTTTCTTTCTCGAAGTTGTTCTTTCAAAAGTAGATTATTACTTTTTTTCAATCTATATAATCTTCCTGCAGCATTTTAAAGTGGAAAAATACTTTTTTGATTTGTAATATTAAGATAAAATGGTTTAAATTAATATTTCCAGTTTAATTTATGAAAACAAATGAGTAAATATTATAATATATGGAATGGGAAAATTATTTCAAATTTAAGAATTGCTTCAACCGTTTTTAAAATTTTTTTTTGTAACTTTATCTAATTGTAATAGATCTTTTACAAATTATGCACTTCTTTTATATAATGTTTAGAGATAATTATAATAATTCCAAAAATGATCATTTCAATTATTCTTGTTTAAAATTCTCCTGGAATAATTAATTTTAACGAAGTAAATGATTTAAATGGCTCTATTCTTGGTCTTAAATACAACGGATGAAGAACTTTATTCTTAAAAAGTCTATTCTTTTTTAGATGAAAACAAGTTAAAATAGTATAGTACGTATAACATTAAGTGCAAATAAGAAATCGTTGCAAAAAAAAATGCAGGAACTACTGCAATTGATTTTTAATGTTATAAGACCTACTATTTAATTATCCTATAAATGTTTAGATTGTAATTACTGATCAAATTTTACTCCAAGAAAAATTAAATCTTAACTTTAATTCATTCATTTAAAAAGTTGTAAAGTGTAAAAAGCGCTGAATTTCTTAAACGCAAAAGTTTAAAAATTTTTCATTATATTTACGTTTTTCACATTTTATTATTTTATAAAAGTCTCAATTTCAAAATAATATGATTTAAAACGTCTTTACTACAAATTGACAAAGGGACAATATATTTATGATAAATAAATAGTAAAATATTGTTTAACATAATTTTTATGAGCTTATTACAATTTAGTTATACGATCGAAAACATAATTATTTTTCGATTTAGAAGTTTCTTTTTAAGGAACTAAACTAACTGTCAGTCGAGATTCCGAAGAATTTAATAATCCTTTATAATTAAGATAAGGAAGAAATAATTTTTTCCAAATTTCATAGATTAAATATTTGTAAAAATTAATATCGTTCATTGACAAGCTTAAGATCATTGACAAAGAATAATATATTAAATTTTTTGTCAACAGAATCTTGCATTCAGTTTTTTAATTAGTCTTGCTCCATATTTTCCTTACCCTAATTCGACAGAGTAATAATTGTGGAATGAAAAGAATTATCACTTGAATATATTTATAAAATATTATTCAGTAGAAAATCACAGAACATTTACAGCGAGATAAGGTTACACTTGTTCAAATATGATAACAACACCATATGGCCAGCTTATTTTTAATCATTCATTTTTATTGCTCCCTGCAGTTGAAAAATATTCAGAAATAAATTTGACAAAAAAGGTTTATTTTACCGACTGTAATTCAAGAGGTTAAAAATAGCAGCAGAGATAGACAGAAAAAAAAAACCTCATCGCTTTTCAATACTTCTGGAAGTGGATTAAGTCGATAAAGGGGAAACTTTATTCTTCTCAACTTTATTAAAAACACTGAAGACTTCAAACTGTGTCAGACTTTGAGATAAACATAACTTTTTAGCCAAATATACCGTTTCATTTCGTTAAAGAACAAAATCCTGCCGACAACGAGATGGCGTGCAAATGTTTTGTGATACCAAGGCAACGTATGTTGATGCTTTTTACACTGGTATTAACATTTACGGTTCAAGGTTAGTACTTTTTCTTGTATGCCTTTTCTATTTCTAGATGTTTTGACTGTTCCATTTTACGATATTTGTCTTTTTATCACTGTGTTGATGAAGAAAGAAATCTGTTTTATCTCGTAATTGGAATGGTTGTAAAAGATGTATTTATGTCTACCGGTTGAGAAAAGAATGGCATTGTTTTTTCCTTCTTCTTCTATAAAGAATAGCACACCGAAGTCTTTTGAAACCATCCAACAATACACTGGAACGAGCAGGTTGAGTTGCTCTATTTAATTTTTTAAAAAAAAATATTTAGATGAACTTTAAAACGATGACTGTAGTGATTAAACATAACTTTTGTTATGTCTTTTAAAATTAATTTTAATCAAATGCAAAGTATATTTTGTTTAAATAAAATTTATACAAACAATATTATTATAATAAATTTTATTAAATTATTATAATAAATTATAATAATTGTATTTATTATATTAAATAATTATAATAGATTATAATAATATGTATGTTTAATATTATAATTCTCTAATAATATTACAGAATATTATTAGAGAATTTTTATTACAATATTTGCTGTATAGAAATGCGAATGAAATAAACCATATAAAGCGCTACATATTAATATTCATACATATATTAATATGGATGGTTTGCATAAAAAATCTATTTGATTAACTGGTCAAAGGCTATCACTGGCTTTGTTTATATTTTTCAATTTATTATTTTGTTTCAATAAAAAATTCGCATTCATTAAAATATCCCTTTAGGACAGATAATAAATAAAAGTTTGGCAAATACATGAATGATATTTATATATAGAAATGTATTATTTATAACAAAAAATGTTTTATCGAACTTTCTATTCTTTTGTATTGTTACTGTACCATTATATTATTTCTCATATAAGAATTATAGGAATAACCAGCGAGAAAAAAAAAGCTTTCTTGAATACTTTCTAATAAAAAAGAATTAGTGGTTTAGACGCATTTCTCCCCAGCCTTAAACGTTGACAACAGAACTACATTTGCCGTTATAAAATTATGTATTAAATTTGATGTATTTAAATTGTTGCATTTTTGAGTTACCGCTTTTAAATTCTTTTGAAAGTACAGACAGACAGATGTTTAACCTCTCATTGGATTTTGCTCAAACTTTGATAGGTATATACAAAACAGAATTTAAATCCGTGTACCGAATTTTAACCCTCTAGCTCTCTTTGTTTCGCAGTTATTGTGTTAACTTATATTCGAACAACCGGACAGACAAATTCTCTGAATAGATTTGCCCAAAATTTGGGAAAAATTTACACATTTGATGTAAAGATCATATACAAAATTTCAATCGTCTAGCTCAAAGCGGTTTTCAATTATTTTTGTAACAGCAAGACAGACAGAAAGACATACTGCCAAAAACAGGTTGAAGAAGGTTATCTGCCAAGCTGTAAAATAAATACATTCGTTTTTAAATTAAAAAAAATATTAGAATTATAGAAAATGTACGCAAATCATTAATTAAAGTATAAGTAATTATTCTTAGAATATACTTAAATTTTAATTATTAATTAGCTTGTCATGTTATACTCAATTTGTCACAAGATCTGAAAAAATTTTAATATTATATTTGTTAGAAGTTTATTTTTCCTTTTTTATCTTTCATAATAAGTAAGTGTTTGGATTTGTAAAATCATGGAAATTATTAACTAATAATTATGGTAAATTTTTCACATTTTTTTTCACCAAATGTTTTTTTCAAGATATTCCCGTTAAAAGCTAAATTAATAAAAACATATATAATTTCTAAAAGATACTAAAGTAAAACAAAAGTTACAGTGAACCATTTATATGTTGATTTAATTAAAAATCGATAAGACGTGAAGCTTAATGAATCAATTATTAAAAGAGATGTCTTGTAATAGACTACCTGGGGCTATTAAATGCCTAAATTCGTCAATTCGCGTTAAATCTATAGAAGTTTAAAAGTACTATTTTTGGTATAACGTAGCAGTTTGAAAAGAAATTGGAAAGATTATTTGACCATGGCTGAAAATTACTTACTCCATCTCCATGTAGTTTCAAAATGGGAAATTGATCTATGCTAACAATTTCATCAAATATTAAATAATAAAAGTAAATCCTTTCCTATAACATAAATCTAATGTTTTATAAAATAATTTTTCAAAGCTGAAGCATTTAATAAAGTCGATACATGACGAGGAAAAAAATTAATAAACTTGTATTGTGTGCAGTCAGGATCCTTTTTTTATATTCATTTTAATGTGAGTTTCGGAATCGACTTGTTTGGAAAAGTTTTCATATTCGTCTAAAATTTCTTATTAATGCAAAGAGGTCAAATTTTTTTACGTCAGCCAGGGAAGATAAGAGATTTTGAAAAAAAAGAGATTAAAGAAAGGAAAAATTCGGCACTTCTCCTGTTAATTCGAATTTTTTTTTTTACTTTCTTTTTTTTTTTCCATTTTCAACAACGATAACAAGAAATTACGCATTTTGTTTGCTGACATTCAAAAGCAATGGTGATATGGAATTAGAATTATTCATTAAATTAAGGTAATTTATATTCTGTGTATAATGAAGTAGTGAAAAAAAACTTATCAGAATCAATCTTTATATTGTTTTTACAGTAAACTGTTTACTAAAAAAAAAGGAAAATAAAAACAGAACGTACACATTATATTCAAAATAGTAGCAAGTAATCAAAAACGATATAATATGGGTTTTGAAATATTTAGTAAAATAAGATAATTGCATTCTGTATATAATGAAGTTGAGGGGGAAATAAAACACCTAGCCAAGCTGAACTTTAATTCAAAATTGGATAAATTATCAAAAACAACCCTTTGCACTCACATGACTCCTCTTAGGCACCATTCAAGACGGTGCATCATTTTCACATTTTATTTACTGATTTTTTAAATTTTGATTGTTAAAATTGTGTACAAATGGTAAGAAGATGTAGAGTAATGTTTAGGGAAAATCCAACTTAAAGCAATAAAATATATTTATTTTTCGGAGCAATAATCAAATTCTAGCATTAGGTACATAATTATACATCAATTTACTTTTTCTACTTCAAAGGCTTAATTTGATTATATGAAATATAATTGCGTGGTTTCTGTGATATAAGGAATTTTAGTTTTATCTTTTTTTAAAATGTAAATGAACTGAATCGTTCGAATACGCCTTACTGAGTCAGAATTACTGAACTCCGTCAGAACCTAGAAACAAAAATCCTTAATAACAAACAAAGCAAACAACAAAAATCAAATCCTAGTAACAAATCCAAAATTCAGAAACAGAAATCCCAGTAATAAAATCCTTAACTTTTAATAAAAATATGTCACTAACTTAAATCGTAAAAAAAATTTATGAAGACTACTTTGTTGAAAAATCAAATACTTTTGTTTTGTGTACAGATAAAACAATTATTTTTATCATATTATTATACTATTATATTGTGATGGAGGTAAATGCGTTAGTCATTTAATTTTACAGCTTTTTTGTAAAATAACCTGTTTAGGCATTTCTTTATAGACCTGGAGGATTCGGATTCTGAAAGTTTGACATGAGTTCAGTTGTCGTTTCGCTCCATACAAACTTTGAACTGAAATTTTGAGCATTTTTTACATTAGCGTTTGTTAGTTTATTTATTAGTATAAAGAAATATGAAAAAAAATCGCATCAATTCTTTGACCTGTTTAATTTCGAAGTATTCAAATTTGGCTTTTATTTAATCATCACCAGAGAGGATGTGGAGTCAGCATCACTTGATATCAGATGGACTAATTTTGATATGCTGTGGGATCTTAACAACATCAGTAAAACTTGATGACCTAGCTTCGATTTCATAGTTTTCCCCTTTTCATCAAATGCGCTCGACTGTACAAGGTAGAAAATCAACTGCATTTTCATATTGGATGCCTACACCTACATCAACCAGAGTAGTTATAACTTCAAATACTGTATATGGATGAGATTTTCTTATTACAGTTAAGCCAGTAATTTTCAAGTCTTCTCGTGTTGGATGCACTATATACATCAACAAGAGTAGTTATCTTGAATATTGTGCCAAAGGAGGTTTTCTGATTCCACCCAGATCATGAACTGCATTCTCGTGTTGGATAGACTACACCTACCTCAACCAGAGTAATTAGAATTACAAATATTGTACATAGACGAGATTTACTAATTAAAATCTACTCTCATTAAATGATTAATTCTTAAATCTACTCGTGCTGGATGCACTATATACGCCTACAAGAACAGTTACCCCGACTATTGTGTCTGAACAATATGGTTACTGATTCCAGCCAGGTCATTACTTATCTGAGCAAAAGCTTTATTAATAATTTAAGTTTGTGAAATTTAAGATGCGGATCTTGATTTCTGAGAGGGGACAGTATTGTCAATATATATTAACAATATTTACAAATATTGTAAATATATATTACCAATATTTATAAATATTGTCACAAGGACAAGTATTGTCAATATATGGGACGTCAAAATTACATTACAGTCGTTTATCATCTCTCTTTGTTAACTGATGATAGTTATTGAACAAAAAATTGGACATGTATGGGCGATAATTTTAGAATAAATCTGTCATAGGTTAAATATTTTTACGGTGATGTGATGTAGGATTTAAAATTATGTGTCTACTTCTAATAATTTTTTGCATGGCTTCCAAACGAGGCATTAACTTAATTATAATAAGATACATTTAAGACTCTTATATTTGATATCATTATCAGAGTAAATATATTTAGTCCAATAATATAGTTTAACCCATTGCACTTGGACATCTCCTTTCAGGCACCATTCAAGATAGTGTATCATTTTGATGTTTTATTTATTAACTTTTTAAATGGAATTGTTAAAAATTACTGAGTAGTAAAAAAATGAAGATTAATATTTCATGGAAATTTAACTTAAAAACAATCATATATCTTTATTTTTTGGAGCAACATATTAGGCTTATATTAGGTATATAAATATGCATCGATTTATTTTTTCGAGAGCAAAGCGGGAATTTTTTTCGTCGTTAGTTAATGTAAACTTTAATAAACGAAACAACCTATTATGGGTTGCAATAAAGGCTGCATTAAGCTATAGGTACTACAGAATCGAGGTTTTTTTTTCTCATTTCGCAATATATATGGATGAAATTCTTCTTAAATTTGACATTACAGGTCAAAATGTCATTCTGCTCCTGCTGTTGTGATGCAGTTGTTAGAGAAGTGGTCCCGATATAAGTACAGTTTTTGTCATCTTCTCTAGGTTCGAAATTCCGACGTTCGTTCCAAAGTTATCTTGGGTTGCTTTGGAAAGTGTCATTAATACAACAAATTAAACATGATATCAACATGGTTCTTTATCACAATTTTTGTGTACGTTAAATAACCATGCAATCATAAATGACGGATAAAGTTAAATCTTATTCTTGTAAAGAAAATTATGTTAAATTTTCGTTCGATTTATAATCTTTATTATATTTTGGTTTATTTCTATATATTCAAAGAATTTTAATCAGGTTTATTTAGGGAAAAGTGAAATAAGCTTTCAGAATTTTCAATGATATTATAAGAGCAACTCGAACTTTATTTTAATTTTCTCTGAATAATTATTTGCTTTACTGCGAACATTTTACTAAAGAAAAGTAAGATAAAATGAATAAAAAAAAATTCTAGATAAACGCATTTGTTTTGGCAAAAAGGAGCATAATTGTTTTTGGCGTATTTTAATAATGAATTGCATGTGAATTTATTAAAATCTACTTTGTTACTTACTAATTGTTACTTGCATTTAGTAACTGAAGCCTATTATATTGGAAACTTCACAGTTGATAATAAAAACTAATTATAATTTCACCTTTTACAAAAATTCTAAAATTAAAAAAAAAATTTTTTTTGACAAATCTCACCTAAAATTCACAGACATCATTTTAGTTAGTTGATCACAGTGATAATTAAAAAAAATCTTTAAATCATTACAATTTAAAAAGCCACAGATTATTCAGACTGGCATAATTAAGTTTCATATTTGCGTTTTTTAAAATGCCCTGTTAATGTTATATATTACATGAAAAAAATATAATTTTCGTCACATTTTCTTGTGCATCATTTTTAATTCTTAATAAAAATATTTTTTGTTTTCTGTTTGGAAACATTAAAGAAACTTTCTCATATTACAAATACATTTTTTCCTAAACTTTAAAATTTTAATTAGAAATAGACAATATCTTTTGAAAATTTCTATTTTATCCCATAGAAAAATTTATCGTTTTAAAATGGGGAGGAAAGAGAACATATTATAATCGTCAAGAAATTCGGACTCGATATCTCGATCAATCTCCACATTTAGATTTCTCTGCGTTCGAAAGACATCTTTTTAGAAAATGTCTGTCTGTCCGCCTGTCTGTCTTAAGATAACTCAAAATTGCTTTTAGCTAGACAGATATAATTTAGTGTATGAATTTTATGCCAAATTCCTTGAATACTATCAAATTTTATGTAAATCTATTCAGAGGAAGTCTCTCCGTCTTGCTGTTCGAATATAAATTAACACGATAACTACAAAACGAAGAGAGCAAGATGGATAAAGCTCTATACACACATTTATCAACTCTAGTGTAGAAAGCTATCAAATGTTTAGCCAAATTCAACAAGCGGGTGACCATCTGTAGGTTTGTATTTTCAGACGCATATACTATGTCAAATTTTTGTTTCAATCGGTGTAGAAAAATAATCCTGAAAAATAAGTGTAATTTCTCCTTTATTAGAGAGCATGTGAGAAAATTTGGACTAGACCACACACCCTGGTTTAATTTATCGGCAAGTATTTCGTATTTAAAAGTATTCGCAAGTATTTCGTATTTAAAAAAGTAAAGAATTACGTATATTAAATTTTTAAAAAATAATTCTAGTCGAATTCTTTTTCTCTATTTTTACTTCACATAAAATACGGTTACCCTATTTCAATACATATTGCCACTCATTACTTTCTTTTCTTCGATTAAATTGTGTGTGTGTGTTTGTAGGGAGTAAAAGTATTTGAGGTTGTAGCTTAGCGTAAGATAAAATAAAGAGTTACGCTTACATGTAACATCACAGAAATTGACCCAATTTTCTTTCTATACACGGCTTAACTAAGATCGTTATGAATGAAGTGATTTTACATCCCAAATTACTCGGCTTAATCTGGATTTGAGCTCATTATTTCAGGCTTCACTTAGAGTATGTTACAGTCAGTGTAATTAAGCGGTTAATACCCTTGCCAGTTAATGATTGATTACCCCTCAATAGTGTGATACATCGTCTAATTACTTTTATCGATAAATATTCATAGTAATCATTCTCTGCGATGAAAGGAGCATTTTCATTAATCGGTAATTCGTAATTTATTAATTCGAACACAAATAATTAATTGGTAAATTACTAAATATTAGCGATTATAATTTTACTGTGATATAAAAAACTGTATTAATATTTTAATGTTTATTATTTGTATCATAGATAAAAGTATAAAAATTATTTCCTTCTCTTAATGTACTTAATCCGTCTGTTTTCATCTAAAATATTTTCATTAAAAGTGGTATTTAAGATAGAAATGCAAGTAAGAGGAACGCAAAAAAGTTAAGTTTCATTCGTAGCAGGGAAAAAAAAACCCCTGGGATTTTCAACCCGCTTTTTTCTACTCAATCTACTCTTTTTTTCTATTAATTCTCCCAATCTCACTCAGCTCCTTTAGGAGCTAACGAGTATATTGAGGCCTAATTTGATGTTTTACAATTTTAAAGGAGTTTGCAATGGAAGATGAATCAAATGAATGCTATGTTAAAAAAATCAAGTCAATTAATTTATCCATATATATATATATATATATACTTGTAATAAACCTCAATGTGTGTGTGTTGGCGCTCTACAGGCCAGACCATTCAACCTACAGCTACCAAATTTGGCACGTGTATACCTTGGAGACCGGGAATGTGCACCTGGAGGTTATTTTTTCGAATTTTTAACTAGAATTTTATTTATTTAAAAATTAAGCGAAATTTTGGCATGTTTCTGCTATAACTTCCGAAAATATTACCGCACAAAAAATATTTTACATGAAATTAAAGATCAAAAATTTATCTTTTAAATGATACCAATGTTTTAATCTTAAAATTAAATTTCTATTTTTAATGAATTTTTAAATAAATATTTTAACTATATTTTTCAACAATTTTTTTCGTAATAAATAAGATTAAAATTTAAGTTGCACGAGCACGTTTCGCATTCATGGGAAAAAATTAGCTTTTTTAAAAGTGTTGCCATCACATTGATTAAAGCTCCAATTAAAAATAAATCTTTTTGGAAATGAAATCTGCAAAAATATAATTTTCGGCACGTGTTTGTAGGAAATGAAACAAATATGAAATATTATTTTTTCTAAAATTTAAATTCAAGAAAAGTATTTTATATTCTTTGACACTCTCTATATTATTAATCCAATAAATCAGTTTTATTTTAAGGCAAGTTATGTTTAATATGAACAGTATATCCATTCAAATCAGGGTCACACAGCTAATTTGTAAACCTTTAGTAAGACACAGATCTGCTAAATTGGTCTAAATGGAAAATGATTATATTTTATGTAACTTGATTCAATAAATGCTCTAATAAATAACGAATTTTTGATTTTACATAAAGTTTCTTCTGTGGAAATCACAATTAACAAAATGTTCTTGAAATACTAATATTTTAAATAAAAAGTTAATTTCCAATCAACTAAATCAATCACTTAAACTGACTGATTTATGAAAATTTGAATATCACTATTTAATAAAAAAAGGATAATTTTAGATTTTCCATCTATCGTTTCAAAGAAAATACGCCAATCAGAGCGCATGTTTCTCAAGATTAATTGGCTTAAGATTATGAAAATGTTGAGTTTTTCTAAATTTTTAACATTTAAAAGTTCATAAATAAGTCTTAGTTGATCGTGGAAAATAGAAACATTCGTTCATTTATTTAAAATTTTGTGTGTCCAGAATATTTCTCAGAATATGATACCTTACTGCATTAAATTTAGACTTCATAATTTTTGAAATATATTTATAGGCCGGGACAAAATATTATTATTGATTTCATTTCAATCCTTTTGAAAGCAAAACTAAAAACTGAATTTTATGCTGAATCTGAGAAATTATTGTTGAATTATTCTTTGAGATATTACATAAATTATGAAAAATATTTTGTTGTTCACATAAGACTTAAATACCGAGCGATTCTGTCTGCAATACTTATATTCAATAATAATAATAATAAATAAATAACAATAAAGATTATAAATAAAATAAAACGCTTGGTTTTATTAAAAAACATCTTTATATTAATTGCGATTTCATCATTTCCACTTTAATTTAAAGTTCAAATTTTACCGGAAATGACAACAAATTAGCAAAATATATATAGTAAATTGAACGAAACGATCTAAACAACAGTATAAGTTTGGTATGACTATCAAAATTTGAAGATTAAAAATGTTTTGTTTGAGAATCTATTAAGAGACCAGTTACTTAAAATATTTAATTGAAAATTGTAGCGAGCGGTAACACTTACGAACCGGTTGGTAGCCAAAGGCGGCTAGTATATATATATAATGTTATTTAGGTAGCATTTGTTAGTATTAATATAAAAATTTATTTTTTTAGAATTTCGCCATTTTGATTTTTAATATGCTGTATAATTAGAAAAAAGCACAGTCAAGAATTGTTTATGAGTAATGATAAGTTTAAGCCATTTTAAAACAACTATAACATACATATTTATAAATACATATTTTTATCAAAAGTGTGGTCTTACATATTATTATTTTTCTTTCCAAGGACAGATTGAACTTGGGTAAGTGTCTGTGAATCATTAGATTTTTACAAACAGAAACACAAGCATGCATTTGGTAATGTAAAGTGAAGAATATGCTCATTTTGAAGTGGCTGTTATAAAATCCACTTTCATTTGGAATAGAATGTTATTATAGAAAGAATTTCATTCTTCTCAGTTTCATTTGTACCATCATGGCTACAAGATCATTATCTTTCTGGGGTAAGATATGTAAATTTATGAATGATCCATCTACGGATTTTTCTGATGTTAGCAACAAAATATTAAATTATTAATGGTTAAAAAGAATGATTAAAAGCTTAGAAGATGCATAGTTTGCTTGAAGCAAATTGTAAAACGAAATACTGTCTATGAAATGTCGCTATCTACACTGATCCGCGTTTCGAGATTTTACGTATGGCTTTAAAGCAATAATTATTACAACTTTTGAGAAATATTTTTAAATATTAAATGAAAGTATTTAATTTTTCTTATGTTTTTGTATATTCCAGTGAGGGAATCCATATTTTTCAATGAATAGTGAATCAAATGAATAGGAAAATTAAAAATGAGGATGAGACGCTTCCGGTATGGTGGTAAGTTCTCGCTTCCCTGTGGGTACAGAAAGAGAGGGGGGTTGGCTACCTCCCATTGATGACGGAACATACTTCCCTAGGGACTGGTTGTGCCGTGACTGGTGATGGCCTTTAGGATTCAACCATAGTTCCCGCAAGAATTGCTGTCGCGGTTATCAGTGTGCCTACGGGCTGATCGGAGTAATCAGTTAATGGTTATGTTTTTATGTTTTGGATCAGTCATTTGATTTTAATTCAAGTACTCTTCATCATAATAAAATACATAATTATATATTTTAAATATCAAATATCAAGTATTTTAATTAATTTTTTAATCATGATCGAAAATATGATATCTATTGCCATATATTTAAAAGTTATTTCATTTATATGCAAAGGGCTCTTGTTTTACGAATTATTGTGTATATTTTTATGAAATATAATGTGTTTTAGGCTTAACAGATGAAATATAGCCGCTCTTGTAGGACATTGGCATTTTCTTTGTCCTTTCTATGTCTATTTGTCCAGAAGGGGTTCATTCTAACACATTAGAGCTACATTTTTCAATGAATTAAAATTTGCATTTCAGAATGGAGAAAAACTTAAATTATTTAAACCAGCATTTCTGTAAAACGGAGTCTTTTTTTATTTCAATAAATATAAAGAAATTAGTAGATTTTGTTATATAAATGAATATTTTCAATCCATACTGTAAGAAGTTAAGGAAGTTTTTGAGCAGTTTCATTTATTTAAGGTTTGAAAAGAGCTCCGTCGAATGCAGATGAAATCCAACGGAGCATTTTTCCCGTCCGAGAAAAATGAGTTTATTCGCGTAAAAGCTCTCTTCCCCGCATGGCATCATCAAACAATGTTATCTCTGATTAGCTTCCCGTGCCCTCTGCCATTTACAGGTTTTAATCTTGCCGGAAACCTTTTTAGATAAGAGCCCTGTACAATGGCTATCGTAAGGACCGGTAATCATGATTACCAATGCAGCGGCCATCGGGCATTTTTCTTTGGCGCTATTCAATTTGCATAGAAAGCAAGAGTAGAGAAAAAGACAAATAATCATTTTTTACTTTGTTGTATGAGAAGTAGGTTCTGTAAACGTCGAAAAATTCGCAATTGAGATTTTGAAAATCTACACATTTCAGATATCCCTGAGGCTGAAAAATACATTTTTGGTATTATGTCTGTTGCTCTGTTTGTCTGTGAATATGTTAACCCTCAAACGCCCTGAGCTAGACAGATTAAATATCAAATGCGATTTGAACACCCAATTTGTAGATGTTTCTCAAAATCTGCCTGTCTGTCTGTCTATGAGTCAGAGTATAGGTGAACATGATTATAATAGAACGTGAAGAACTAGATAGATAAAATTTGGTACGCAAATTCAGCATCTAAAGAGCAGAATCATAACAAATTTGAAAAGAATGCTTCAAGAAGTTGAACATCTTCTTCAGTTCCTGTTTAAAATATCACAACTTCTGGTTTAATTATTATCATTTGTGCATTATTAACACTGTTATCTCTACAATTTTATCTTTCGTACATTAACAATAAAAGCTGTTTTACAGTTACAAAGTGGGGTTTTATTTTTATATCATATACTAAAATTCAAATTTTTCAGAGGAAAAAATCGTTGTTATAACCTAGTCGGATACTTTAAGCATATAGGTATCCTCCAAGGTGAGTTGTTACATTTGGAAGACAAAACATAACCGTTTTCTCTCATAAATGATATTTAGACAGCATGCGAATCGAAAAATATAGAATAGGGAATCTTTGAACATTTAATGAGATGAATTTTTGCCGGAATAAAAATTAACTGCGGGGAACGTGAACTAATCTTAAACGTGAATATAAGAATCCAACAATAGCTAAATAAGTTTAAAAGGTTGGGTAACGTTTTCGATGAAGAGAGATGAAGACAAACTACAAACATAAATATCCCTTCGAAATTATTCGGTATTTTATGCTTTCAATATATTTCATGCATGTTCATGTTATTATCGAATCTTTTGATATAAATCGTGAACGTTGTAGCTTGTAATCGTGAACGTAGTAGTCATTTGTTGCTGGACAGAAATTTATAAATGTGGTGTCATTTGTTGCTAATCCGATTCTATCCCTATATTCTTTACGTATAAAATAGTTTGTGACTGGATAGTAACTAAGCTTCGGTCGAATGATCGTTGTGTCTCACGGTTCAAGTCTTCAAATAGAATTAAGTGAAATTCCACACTGATAATTAATTGCCTTAAGGCAGAGAACTTCCAGGACTCTTCCAATTTACGTTCTTCTAAAAGGTTGACTGCACTAACGTGGAGGTTCCTAGTAAAACAACGAGAATCATTGTCCACCGTTTGGATTTGGAAGACAAATGCTAATAGTTAAATTCTTGATCATGTATGGGAATTAGTTTATAGGTACTAGATATACTGTTTGTTTCAGTATCCCGAGACTACTATTTTTTGATGATTCTACCTCGGTAAGGGGAGAGGCGCAGAAAAATGAGCACATTTCCGAAATTCTTTTTATTTCTTTGACCTTGATTTCCGCCCTTTAGATACTTTTTCAGTCAGTTTTTCCCCCCTACATGTATAAAAGTGTCATATCGTTGCTGACTGCTCTATTTTATTTTAACTCAAAATTGCATTTTGATTGCTCATACAGCTAGCTCAAATATAGCTCAAATATAGCAAAATAGCTTTCAGGAAGGGCATGAAGAATATTTTATATATCATTAAATGTGACTGAAACTTTATACCGTTGTTAATTTCAAAACATTATTAATAATATTTAAGCGTTATAATTAATATTTAAGTGAATAAATGTTGCTATAAAGTATTTTAACGTGAATTAGAATCTTTTCTCCAATAATATTACAAGTTATCCATATTTTTTTCGCCTTTTAAATTCAAGAATAATCCGAGTTCACCTTATTGTTAAATGCAAACCTATTCATCTTTCATCTTTCCTCTCACCTTTATTTTGACTAAATAAAAACATTCTGGTGCATGCGCAAAAGCGCGGAGAGTTTTCGAATCCGTGAACAAATATTAATTTCTATCTGCTAACAAAAGAAATGTTTTAGATGTTCCAAGCTTTATCAGAATTATTTAATAAATTAAACTTTATTTGGCGAATATGCATCTGAAATTAAATTCCCTTTCAATTCTTATTCAATGCATTATTATCGATGAATTGCCAGTAGACATCGTGAAAAATAATAATAAAAAAGAAATAAAATTTTATTTTAAGAACTCTTTTAGTAAAACGACAATAAAATATCATCTAGTAGAATACGTTTACTTCATATAACAATGTAACTAGAATGTATTTTGTTAAGAAAATATTTTATTGATGATAGATACATCGAAAAAAAAACTTAATTGAATTGCTAATCATTTTTTATTTATCCTATTTGCAAACCTGTTATTTTATGACATTTCTTATATTTTAATAAAATTTTTTCTAACAATGAATTGTTAATTTTTCGAATAAACAAGGTAAAATTTTCTCTCTTCAATTTACTCATATATTTATTTAATAAGGCCAATTTTATACATAACTATGCAATATTGAATATGCATAAATATAAACGTATGCATAAATATAAATGTATGCATAAATATAAATGTATGCATAAATACAAACGTATGCATAAATATAATATACCGATCAGCGACAAAATTTCAAAACACTGACATAAATTTATAATTTTAGTGTCAATATCACAGCCCAGATTTCATTTAGTTAGCTCTTTTTCCTCTTGAATTATCGTTTTCACATACCTAAGAACAGACAAATAGTTATGTAATTTACTATTTAGTAATATCTATACGAAATAAGAATGAATCTACAATTTTTTAGTAAACATCACTTCTAAAATTTATCCTTTTAATTTGTGACATTTTTGGAATTGCGTATTCACTGACTCGAAAAACTAGCAGGCATCTAGTTAATTTTTGACAAATGATCAATAATGACCAATTTAAGGATTATATCATGCGTTGATTTTCATATGTCTCGTTTGTTTCTTTTCACGATGTCATGATCTCTCTACATTGATGTCATGATCCCCCATATACTGATGTCATAATCCTCCACAGCTTCCTGTTAATAAATAACTTCAAAACTGTAATCGAAATCTATTGTTGGATGTGAAGACACTATTCCGAATCACATTGCCTGTTATGATTTGTCTGACTCATGCATTGAATTACAGAATTTTTGATATTTAAATCTCCATTTAAGTAAAAGTAGCAATTAATTCAAAAGATGAAAATTGTTTGGGAAAGCATAAGAAACTTAAGTGTCTTTTTTGGATTCTTATTTGGACTTTCATAACGATAAGTGTATTCGTCATGTAATCAGAATGTTAAATAAATTTACGCATCAAACGCGTAAGAGAGATTGCATAGAAATATATCGATTGCCGGTATAAAAATTAAAACTGAAAAAAAAAATTCTTAATTATGAATTTGGTTCGGCTTATACCTTGTTATAAGCAGCTACATTGCTGGTTATATTGAATAAATAGGTAATTAAAAATATTGAAATTTAAAAAAAATGTTTAATGACAGACTTATTTCTGCCATTTATCAAATTTTTGAAATATTGCATCCCTTAATTTATTTTAGAATTGCCTTCTTTGTATATTTAACTGATATTCTACTATATTTGAGTCAAAAATATGTTATTAACGAAATAATAAAATTATTCTATGCTGTTTTATGCAGAAAAAAGAATGATAACCATTTTCTTACTACATTATCGATAAGGGAAATGCATTAATTGGCTTCCTGCGAATGGCACTTCGGTCGTTCTATTATCTTGATTTATCCTAACGTAAGAACACAAATACACTATAATGAATGAATAATGTCAATAATTCGTCAACGAGCTTCTTAGGCTACGTAGCATCATTGAGTGGATAAACGCTCCAGCAATCTGAAAAGATTTTGTGTGTATGTTGTCAAAGGAACAGACACATATTTTTTTTTCATTGACTAGGTATCTCAATTCTTTTATTCATTACATAGAATAAACTTTAACCTTTCCCCGTCATTCTTCATTAATGATTCATTTTTTGTTTCAATATTAGAACTTTTAGACTATTTTCTTCGGAAAACATTTTTCACTTTGGGTACTTCTACGAATTGTAAACTATAATTCTTATATTTATTTCTGCATCTACGATAGAATGTTGAAAGCAAAATGAAACAATTACTATATAAGATATATTTTTTACAAAAATAATAAGATATTGTAAGGTAATTGTAGTTTCGGAAAACCGGAATAGAAAGTTTTTTTCTTTCTGAAATCTGGAGTGAAATAGGAAATATAGATGTTTTACATTCTTCAGACGGCATATATATTGGTTCATGTACGTATATACTGATGTGGTTGAGAGCAAATCATTATGATCCGTACAATGGAAGGAAAAGGACGTATGTTTTAGGTAACATTTTTTTAATAATCACCTTTCTCACAAAACAAGACAAAGCATTCATGCACGCACCTTAACAGAACAGCATCTCATCTCATTTTAATAATCGCAATGCACTATGGGATGGGTACGTAATCAGACATCGCCATCTATTATCCAAAAGAGAAGATAGAGTAATGATGTAACTGCTACACTGTTAATTCTCAGATTCGTCAGGAGGCGTTTATTTCATCCAAAAAGGAGAGGAGAGATGAAAGGGAGAGATCTTTACATTTAGCAATAGGGTGAACTGAGATTATTTGACAAATTAGGAGGCATAACAGCCGCTCATCTTTTTGTATACCGCCTCTTAAAGAAGAGTAATTGTGGAAAAATCTAGGGCTCCTGAGAAAAACAGTAAGTGCCAGACACTTTTGTTTAATTTCAATTACTGTTTAATCACAGTAGGCGGACATACCAGAAAACCAGAATTGAAAATGATATGTAGATTATACGATTATTATCATTGATGTGGATGTTATCAAAACTTGAATGATTATGGAAGGAACGGAAGAAAGAAGCTTATTATGATGATTTGAAAGGAAGGGTGTGTCGTTTTGCAAGTGAAGTTATATTTAGCACTTTTGTGAACAAACAGAAATTCAAAATGAATGAATTAATTATAAATTTCAGGTTAAAAGATATCTAATCGTTTCGTGATGTGGTCTTTCACTTTTAGTATTCTCCAAATGGTTAATTAAATCCGAATGGTTAATTAAATCCCTGATGCATTAGAGTGCATTTATAATTCGAAAAACTTTACTAGTGATCTGCTGAGGTTATCCTTAGCAACTATCTTCATATAGGAATTTCATATGTGATAATAAGCTTGATTACTTGGAATGTTCACCAATAAAAATAAAATCAAATTAATTCTTTCCCAAAACTTCTTTTTGAACAAGCGAGAGTTTGATGTTAATCTACTGTGGTCTTTTCTAAATAACACAGGCGCTTGGGTGCCCTGGGGGTAATGTTCGGGCTTTTGAACCGGAATGCTTCGGGGCCGAGACCCCATTCCATGGAAGAACCATCGTGTAAATAATGGTCCTAGTGCACGTTAAATCCAACGGGTTTGAACGTCCTCCCGTTTATGTGATGTGAAAGTTTGGTGAGGGGGTAGCTCAGGTGTCGTACTCGTCATCTGACCGAGGTTCATAATTACGAAATCCGTCCCAAAATAGTCCTAATGTTCCTTTAAAATGGGATAATATAATGTTAATATAAACAATCTAAATAAAAAAATGGTTACTTTTATCAGCGTTCGTAGCTTTTCTTCAATTTTGATTATTACCATTATTTCTCAAATTTTGTTTTTAAAAAATAGGAATTAAATGTGCTAGTGGATTTTTATGACAGAATGCTTTTAGCACTGATGTATTAGATATTCTTGTTTATCTTAGCTAAAAAAATGCAAGCGAACTTCTGGGATTAAAATAAAGTTCTCAAGGACTTCTACTTGAAGAGTTTTGTAAAATCTATTGAATAGCACGATAGTCTACTGAACTCTCACTTGCTCTTTGATTATCAAGATATATTTTTTTTGGATGGAGTCTCTTTATCTCTGACACTTTTAAAATACGTACTTCAGAATTTAATTTAACTCTTGAAGGATAAGTGAAAAGCCATTGTCTAGAATATTTTTTTGGTCATAATGAATTAGCAAAGAAAAAAAAAATGAACACATCAAAAAAAGCTTAAGCTTCCAAACTCTTTCTCTCTCTCTCTCTATATATATATATATATGAATTAAAGATTAAAAAAATATATAAGTAATATTTCAAAATAATATAAGGGAGAAAAATTTCGTTTTTAATAAATTTGAACAATATTAAACTTAGATGTAATTGATTAACTTTCTTGAAAAATTGTGCAAGGATATACATTTATTAGGGTGTATTAAAAATATTTTCCTTTTTTAGATTATAATTTTAATGTATTTTATAGATAAAAATCATCAAGCAGTTCATCAGGAGCCGCAGCTTTTTGCCAGTTTTTGACAAATGCATTATCTATGGACCGTATCATTCTGATAATCAAAATGCAAAGGAAGCCTAGAAAACTTCGCATCAAATCGTCAATAAAATTACAACCATGAAAAAAAAAGTTGGAAAAAGCATGTGATAATCCACTGGAATTAGATATCAGCTATGTTGTGGATGGTAAAATCTCAATTCCCTGAAGCTCTAAATTTTGTGTTGATTTTGTTTTGTTATTGAAGACAAGCTGGACATTAGAAATTAAACCCTATAGCAGTGTCTAATGTCCAACTTGTCTTTGGTAAATAAAAGAGCAGCTTCTATTTTATTGACCAAAGCAGGATATTTCTTTTTTAGAGCATTATACATCTAAATGTTCACAGCTGAGTACAGTGTATATATATATATATCCTATTTCATTTCGCTTTTAAAATTTTACCATAGAAATAAATATCAGAACTACTGTTTACTTTTCTAATGGATCAAAGTACCCAAAGTGAACAATGTCTCTAAAGAAAATAATCTCAAAGTTCTAATATTGAAATCAGAAACAGAATCTTTAAGGGAGAATGACGCAGAAAGGTTGACGCGCTTTTCATGGAAATCGATATACAGAAAAAATGGATTTATTCTGTATATATATATATATATATATATATATATATATATATATATATAT
>JAPMOR010052983.1:84791-99148 GCA_026543865.1 Argiope aurantia | reverse complement strand
AAATAATTAAAATTAATAAATAATTAAAATTAATAAATAATTAAAATAAGAATAAAATTAATAAATAAATAAAATAAGAATAAAATTAATAAAGAATAATTCTTTTGCTATTCTGTACATTATCTATTTTTCTAATTTGAGCTAATAAATGATGCGAATAATATTGCATGGACTCTTTTTCTGGCTTCCTTGTGTTACAAAATTATAGTATAGTAAAATTATAGTATAGTTCCTTACAAAATTATAATATTTTTAAGACCTCTTGATCATATTTTTCTTTTCGAATAATAATTATTTTGTCTTGGAACCAAAATGGCCACCGCAAAATGATTTTCTGGCTACTAATCTATTTTAAATGATCTACTGTTAAATACTGAAAGGATGTGCTACTTTCACCTAACAACTTGGAATTGGATTCGAGATTTTTCAGAAGCACAACAAATTGAAGCATCGAGATCACTCGAAGTTCTTATTTCTTTTTGGTTATTCGTTCAAGTGAGAATGTGGTTTGTTTGCTAGACATTCCATCTAAAGTTTCCCATTCCTGTACAAACCTCATGACAAGACAAAGCAGTCAACCTTATATTTTTGCTTCCCTTTGGAATTTTATCTTTCATGAATCGGATTTAACAATCCTCTATGCCTTCTAAACGGGATGTTAATATTATTAAATTAGTTTAACTACGACTTCAAACAGTCTTCAATATCAGTCAAGACATTGTAGCATACAGGAAAAATTTTATAAGATATTCTCAGTTTAATAATGATACAAAAATTAATTGCATAACATTTGCACTTTGAAGTGAACAATAAATTAGCAAACATTTATAAAATTTCAAAACGGTTTTATTAATAACGGTTTTTTTAACGGTTAAAATGATTTGGCATTTTAATTTTAATAGTCTATAATACTGTTTTGATAACAAATGTTTCTTTGATTTAAGAAAGTGTCGCATTTTGTAAAATAAAATCGCTGGGTTTTCCAAATTTTATAATATTTTATATACGGATCTCGATAAAGGCAGTGATTCTATTCTTGCTTGAACAGCGGTATTTTTTTTCTCTTCAAAAAATTTAAATTCCTTTCAAGTAAAGCTTATTTCAAGCGATATAAGAAGTTATTAAATTCAGATTTAACAATAATATATCATTATTCCCCAAAATTGTCTTTTAATCAGAAATAAAGATTGAAGATGACACATCTTTAATCTTGTACAGATGGGATCGAAATTTTTAAAAATTATTTCTGTCTGGGAAAACATCCAATTTATTGAAGAAACGAATATAATAGATATAAAATTTGTTGCGAAACGAATAACTTCAAGCTTCTATTATGATAAACATTATAGAAGTTTATATATTTGTCATAATGGATCCCATTATATAGTTTCTACATAATTCTTATTAATTTACTGTGGAAATGAAAGTCCGCCTGAAAATATTTTATATTGCTATATTACTTTATAAATTTTCGAATTTTCATAAACATTCAATACAACAAATATTGAATTTTTGTATTTCTACTTTATTACAATCTTTATTCAGTTGTATAACAAGATAATTCCAAACTAGATCGATAAAATGGTAGGACATATCAGATGTACAGAAACAAAAAAAATCACTCGGTACTTATCCACGAATATTATATAAAGGCGCCATTTGACGCTATTATGAGAACAAAGCAAACTTGTTTCATACATTTACTCATTAATAATCAACATGTATTATGAACATGTATGGTATGAATATTTGGTATGGAGTCTTGACAGAAGTTTCAGCGCCATTCATGTGTGACTATAAATTTTAAGGTATATTTTGAATACAACGCCGATAAAAAAAGTCTGTTAGTACTTCTAGTGAAAACATTTTTCTCTCTTGACTCTTTAGTAAACAATATATGTAGTTTAAAAAAAATTAAAAAATCAGTTTATTTATTCTTGCATATCATCTTGCATGAGGTGTAATGATTAAGAGCATCTAAATCGAGGAGATTGTGTACACTGAATATATAAAGGAGAAACTACAGAATGAGTATGTGTACAGTAATGATTTGTGCAGTCATTATAGATGAAGGGTCGTATGGAGTACTGTTGCATGAATTAATGATGGTATTTCGTACCATATTGATTCTGTTATAATCCGCGAAATCCAATTATTCGGATATGTTAGAAATAGCATGGTAGCAGGATTTCATGAATTAATTCCAGCACTTATAGATGCCGTATAGATCTCTGTTCCTGTGGGATTTTTTTTCAGATATCTTATTTGCTCTTTTATTTTGTCGATGTTATTTTGTATAGTTAATGTATTCGTTGTAATTAGGGTTACTTGTGGCTGTGGTTGACTTCAAATATTACAATATGTTAGAGAAATAATTTTATTTACTTTTAAACTTAAGAAATTAA
Source organism: Argiope aurantia (assembly GCA_026543865.1). Taxonomy (NCBI): domain Eukaryota; kingdom Metazoa; phylum Arthropoda; class Arachnida; order Araneae; family Araneidae; genus Argiope; species Argiope aurantia. The sequence goes on along the minus strand of JAPMOR010052983.1, from coordinate 96,743 downwards.
ACAATTGATTTTTGACTACAAACTCCACTGAGGCGAGTGTGCGAGCATTTTGAATAAAAAGATGAGAATAGCATTTTAGAAGTATCGCACGTGTAAATATTTGGATGATAGGCAGCGCGCCACTTGCATCACACACATCCTCGACGGAACTTGTAGTTTATAGATTCATACTGATATGATTTATGATAGGCATCCACATACATATTAATCACTAAATAATTCTGAAAAATGTACAGATATTTAGTATGATATACATTTAATGGTTTTAAAAATTTTAAATGATTAAAGCAATTTAATTTTTGACTCTCAAATTACATTTAGAAATTAATATCAAGCTTTTAAAACGCCCTCATATAAAAATTACTGGGACTTTATTATGCAATATTTGGCGATTAATCTAGATAATTAAGATAGTACAGAAGTACCTCAAAATCGAATATGTATTTTGTATTCTTTTTTGCTGATCGAATGGAAACCAAAATTTAACAAAATATCATTTTTATAAGATAACATACCAAATTTCCTTAAAGTCATTTGCTTTTGAGTTACATGCATTCAAAAGTACAGACCAACAGACAGTCAATCCCTCATTGACAGATTTGGTTTAAATTTTTATAAAAAATCTCTATTTTAGGGACTAAATTTGCGTATCCAATTTTATATAATCTCTTTATGTTTTGTAGTTATAAAGTTCCTTTTTACTCAAAAAACCAAAAAAAAAAAAAAAAATTGAAGGAATTTCGTACAAAATTGAATAGAAATCTACAAATTTGAAAAGACCATATAAGAGATTACATCCCTCTAGTTCAGAGCGTTTTTGAATTACCGTGTTCACAAAAGCAAGCAAAACTTTTTTTTTGGATTCACAGAAGTCCAAAACTGAAAGATTCGACAAAATCTCGAGTTCGAATTTTTTTTTATGGTTGTTCTTCGCTTATTCGTATGGGAGAAAATAATATATATATATAGTAGAAAAAAATAGAATCAATCCCTGATATGACACAAAATATTCTGAAATATGCTGTTGCGTATTGGGTAGGAAAGCTATATTATATGGAAAAATCTCCCCTACTATTCCACATATGGTGTTTGAAAATGGAGAAAAATGATTTCCATATAGAATATTTCAGGTGAACATTTACGAGCAGGGAAGAGTTGTGACATTAACGGTCAGCTGACTGTTTCACTGGCAATCTTCAAACGTACATTTACAAAAACAAGCACTATCTTGCCAAAACAGCTGTTTACATTACCACAAATGGATCGGATGCATGTATTCAATGGTCCTATAAAAAGCATCAAATATTAGAAAATAATTTCTTTTTTTATTATGTTGATTTTTCCCCCCTGGATTTTAGTGTATTTTATTTATTTTTTAGAAAGACGAAACAAAAATTGAATATTTTTAAACACAAGTTTAAAATTTACATTAACAATTGAATATTTCTTTTAGAAGTTATGAAGCCTGCCAAATTTTTATTTGGTGTTTGTGTAAAACTTAGTAAGAAATATTTCAGATGTTTATTGCCTTCTTAATTGAAAATCTCATTCTTGGGGGCTGGGGTGGGGGTGGGGGATGAGAAGCTTTCAGAATGGTAGTTGCTGCTGATAGGTGCAAAAATCGTGCGGGTTCAGCTGCACTAACAAGAATTGGACGTGCCTTCTACTGGAGGGGCTGTATCGTAGCCGGAGATGACTCTTATCAATACAAAATTCAACCTTACATTTCACCAATGCGACTAAGATTCAAATTTTTGTTCTTGTGGCGTTGGGTGGGTCGAAATGTTTATGCTTATTGGAAACATGTTACATGGCAGTTTAAATCTTCATTTATTTAGAAACTTCTGGATTGCTTTGAATATGCTAACATGCAAAATAATCTTTTTTTAATTAATTTTCGCCCTTTACGAAATTATTGTTTAAAATATGAATACAAAATTCAGTTTTCAAACATAAAATTAATAAAAAATCTTGAAATTTCTTTCTTGGTTTACGATCGATTTTCTTAAAAAAAATGTTGATAAAATTTTACTTTATTCAAACTATAAGCAAATCGAACACATGCTTCATAAATATACAGATAATACTTAAACTTATTTTTTACCTTTTTTTCTTTAAATATTATGATAAAGAATTGAATAGGCTTTATTTGAAATAAATGACCATTAGCTTATAGAAGGAACAAAGAGGAGAAAATGTGCTCTATTCCTTATTTCACAAGAAAATTCTTTTAAAAGTATGAGATGCATAAAACGCAAAGTATATTCGAAATTTACTTTAAAGCGATCATCAATTATTTTATTTGATAAGGTAATCTTATATCCCAAAAGGCTGAAAGTATGATAAAAATTGAATTATTTGATAGCAGCATCTCAACCCTAATATTTTATTCTTAATATTGCCGAGCGCCCCATTACTGAATTTGAAAATATCTTTATTTTCTCGTATATGAGAGAAAGTATAGTAATTTTTAAAAATAGAGACTGACCCAAGACCAAAAATATATTTTTGGATCATTTCTACCTGTCTCTTGCCTGCATTAGGCAGGCTAGACCAGGAATTAGTTAACAAAAACACCAGGTTTCCAACTTGCAAAATGAAGAACTTGCTTGGAAAATTGATGAAAAGACTTGTCTAGTGGTAGGCGAAGGGACAGTACAATTGTGAACAGCTGAATAAAGCGAATGCAATATATTGCCTCATTGAAGAAACATATTCGAAACTCCATTGCCGAATGGTCATGGCACTGGTCTCGTGATCAAGAGACCTGGGTTCGAATCCCGCTAGAGACAATGCGGTTAATAGTATATGTAAATTCTTAATTCCTTGATTTTATGTTTTCCTTTATTTCATGTTCCAGAAGATACTGGACATTTCTTTAGTTTACCAGACAAGTGTTCTGGACTTTTCTTAACTGTCTCCAGAAGAGTATTCTGGAACTTTCTCTGCTTGAATAAAAGCTGAAGATTTGTCAGTTACTGTATTCTCAGTTCAGTTAATAAATTGATTTATCTCTACTTCTTGTATGTGTCATTGAGTTCTATACTATAGCTCTAAGTGACAATATTATATGGCCATGATGGTCGTGACATAACTATTCACCTTGATATACGGCAGCATTTCAGATTCGTAAGAACTTTTCGGCTGAATAAACAATAGAAAAGGTTCAAATTTCATACTCGATTTTTTTCAATTTGGTTTCAGTACATAATTATTTATTGAAGTTGTATATTTTTAAAGCTAAAATTTGACGTACAGTTTTTAAATCAAATAGTCGAAAAGTTGAGACTTTTAAATTATGAATAATTCGAAATATTATAGCAATTTAAGTAGCAATCACAGCAAAACTATACTGTTTCTTTGGAGGGAAACAAAAATGAAATTATAAATGAAAAGCGAACTTTTATCAAATTTAACACTTTGCACTCGGAGGATGCCTCTCACTCATCATTTAAGATGGTGTATCATTTTGTCGTTTTATTCAGTTTTGAATTTTGATTGTTAAAAACGCCTACAGAATGGTAAAAACATGTAGATTATATTTTCAAAGAAATTCGACTTAAATCAATTATGTATATTTATTTTTCAGAACAATAAACAAATCTTTGTATTAGGTGAATAATTATGCATCTAGTTACTTTTCCGAGTGCAGGTTATTCTTTATAATCGATCAGTCTAGTCGTCACGTATGAGTAGTGATAAAAATGGTATTTCTTAAATCGTTGTAGAAAATTTTTTAACATTATATGAAAGGAAAAGTTACACCAGAAAAAAAATATACAATACAGATTCATTAGAAAACAAATTTACCATAGCACAACACACTCGCATGAATATCAAAATGTAAGGTGTTTATCGTTTCCGATAGCAATTATTTCAAGTTTTCCAAAGGTTTGTTGATGATATCTTGATCTATTTGCAAATACCGTACAAGTTATGGTCCATATGACTTATAATGATGTTATTCTTGAAAATGGAAAGTTCATCTATTATAAATATTTATCACGTTGAATATATGTTGGATACTTTATCTCGAGTTATCTTTATAATTTGATTAATTTACTGGTAAAAAAAACTGATTTTAACTCCATACTCTATTGCAAAAGTGACTTTTTTGTGTGTCTGACCTTTATTTAAGGTTTTTTTCCTCGTGCTTTTAGATACTCTTTGTAATGAAAAAATATATAACTATTTAGAGGATGATTGTAAGTTCCCATAGAGTGATTTTGAGGAAGATGAAATCAACTAGATGGTAGACACAGCAGTTGTACCATATGTATGCAAAATTTAAAAATATCTTTCAAATGGACTGTATTTTCTAATTAATAAGAATTTTTTAAATTGAGATGCACAGTTTTATTAGATTGAAACTAATGAAATGTTACATACATATTACAGAGTTTTGAGTAAATAGTAATGAAATAGTATAATGCAAATGTTCAAGTTCAATTCATAATTCAAGAATATTCTATTCTTGAATAAATGGTACGAAATTCTATTAAAATAATTTAAATTATTGTTTTGAGAATTTTAAGGCTTGGAAAATTCTTATTCAACCATTCAGTTATCTACTAAACTATAGGATTCTTTATCGATTTTGCTTGCATTTAAATGGCATTTTCGGCAAAAATATTGAAATCATTTGGAGCTTTGGATTTGGAACAGCAGTCTCAGAGGAATCCGAAACGATTTCACTCTTATAAGTATGGTAATTAGAAATCCAATTTAAACCCTATGAATAATCATTTAATGAAAGTATCTTAAATGGAACATTTCGGGTGTTGGATTAATCCAATTTTTTATCTGAATTATAAAATAAAAATCGTTAGCACCCGAAATTTTAGAAGCAATTGAAATGGAATTTTGCTTTGCATCACGTGCATGTTTAAAATTAAAATCTAATTTGCATATGTTGGTTTACTGATTGCATAAACATTTGAAATACTTTAGAAATATGTTTAAAGAAATAATTTTGCATGAAATTTCATTTATCGTGTTTTTTTTTCAATGTAGTATATTTTAATATTTTTCCAAAACGACTGTTTGCAATTGACTGTTTAGTAACTAACACATTATAGAATTTAAAAGTTGTTAGATTAATACCAATTTCCTAATGATGCGACTAAAATATGTTGTAGGAAGACTTTCTTTTAGATTTTTTTTTCGCGATATATACGATTTAAAGGAAATGTGCTAAGAAAAATGAAGGGAGTAAGATCTTTCTTGGAGAATATGCAAGAAAATTTGGGGAAGGCTGCTCCAGGTTGTTTAATTAAAAAAAAATTTGGAACTAAGTTTCATTCTTTCATCCGTTGCGTACGCAGTGGGCCTATTGGATGCTTCTTATAAATAAAATATTTTCCTACAGCTGTATGTAGTGTAGAAGTTAGAGAATTACTAGTACTCAGTAAAGTGTCGTTCATATAATCAGATTATTGTTCATAAGATACTGTTTGGATTTTAAGGAATTCTAATGTTTAATATAAAGACTATTTTAAGATTCTTCTGAAAAGTACATTTTTTCTTCTTTTGTAAGTAAATTTTGAGTGAATTCCATTCATTAAAAAATACTACGACAGTCAATTCTCAATATCGAAATTTTATTTGGTTTTACTTTAAAATCATATCAAGTATTTAATTAACGTAGGACTATTTTTTCCCTTTAAAATTGCGATTAGACGACTAGGATGATGTCTGAGGCTCGATGCTTTTCCATTGGGAGGCTATTTGATCTAGACAGAATTAAGTTGCATTAGCATATCGCACTTTAGCAGGTTTTGGAGTTGAGAAGAGAATGTAGGTTTCTGCTTTACTCCTGCCATCAACCACTGTTCAATACTAAGAAACTGCTGAAGCAGTGCTCTTAAATTTAAAACTGGTTATTAAAGTATCGGATCTTTTGGAGTTGAAATGTACGATTTTTTTATTACGGCCCAAACATGAAGGGGGGGGGGAATGTAAGCAAGTTTCAGAAATTCTAGTAAATTTCGTTATAGTTTGTCCAATCGACTGTAGAGGAAGCTTAATGCTGAATTGATGAGGCAAGAGGGGATACAATTAACATAGAGGTAAGAAGTTCCCATATATTTGGCCATGTTTTTTTACAAGAAATACTTAAGAGTGCATTCGTCTGTCGCAATTGTTGCTTTTGAGAGGCAATGAACTCTCTTGATCACATCAAGCTTTTCTGAAACGTTGGAAGCAGTGGGTTAATTTTGGACATCAGGTCAGCAAATTCTATACGAGTTTCAGTGAATTCTTTGGAATAAACACTCAAACAAAATTAAATGCAAATATAGTACTTTTTGTTATTTTTACTTTCTCATATATGAAATATAGAGAACGTATTCTAATTGCCAAAAAAATACGAAATCCAGATATTAATAAAACTCTAGATTTCTGCTCTCTATGAGTTCGTAAATAAAATTTTTGACATTATGCTTGTGAACATAATTTAAACACGCTTTGAGCTAGACGAATGAAATTTGGTTTATGGTCATTACTCCAAATTTCTAGATTTCTGTTAAATTTTGAGAGCAATTCATTCAAAAGAAATCGGTCTGATTTTAAAAAAGCAATTACAAAACGAAGAGAGCTAGATAGATAAAATTTTCTATAGAAATTTAACATATAAAATATAGATAGCTGTGAAATTTGGAACCAAAACTCGTCAAGGGCCTGTTTGTCTCACCTTTAATAGGTTTCAAAAGTTTGTAAATGCAATAATCAAAACGCAATGATTTAAACACAAGAATTTTATGCAATTTTGCGACTACAATTGTAGTTTTTTTTTTTTTTTTGTCAAATTTGATTTTAATCGGACGGGAAAAAACTCGTCTAAAACACAAATTTGATTTTCGGGCATTTTTATTTTGAGATTAATCAACAAAAATTCGCCTAGGATCATATGTTTAATGTAGGAAAAAAAAGTATAAATTCAAATTAAAGATAATTATTTTGTAACTATTGTTCACCAATGCTGCGCAAGGCTTTCGCAGCCTTACTTACGGTTCATAATTTTATACTAGGGGAAAAGAACTTCTTTATTCGAGAATATGCGAGAAAGTTTTGGGAAGACCACTTCGACTGATTGTATTTTTGTTTCACTTCGCGTCGAACATTATAAGCTCTATATCATCTGGTTTTCAACTTCGACCCAAAAGACTATTTCGAAATTCATTTAGTTTGTGTGCGTTGTCATATCTTCATGTTCTGGCGATTTTTCTCTTTGAATCGCCTTTCAAAATATATTTAAATATACTGATGTAATAATTCTGACTCCGTCTTGAAGCCAAAACTTTTTCGTCAAGATACCGCCATCTTTAATCATTTTACTTTCGTCATTTTAATGAAGTTAGAGACCAAAGCATCTTATTCCATTTATAGATGCATGCTCTTAAGGAGAAAATTATTTAATGAAACCTTCAGTAAAGAAAAAAGGCTGAAAAGGAATTTTGAAAGGCTTTCCGTAAAAGTAACAAAAAGGGAAACGAACATTTTCTAAATTAGCTGGTTTCTTTGTTCCGCGTAAGTGGCTCTTATTTTGTGATTTGAAGGGGTTGGGTCTCGGGGGAAGTAATGGCCCTGTTGATGGGGCAATGTTTCCGCTATATCCTTATCTAAAGGATCTTTTCGAGCACTCAATGCATCACAATAAAGGCCTTCTTAGTCACTGCGTTCTCTTGACATTTCTACTCTAAGATTCGCTTTGCACAATGGGTGCATGTGGCCAGATAAGCAGACATTATTAGTGCGGAAGCTCTTTAACATGAAAAATGGGGATGATGGATGGATTAGAAGGCTTCCTGATTTGGAATATATCGTGATGTATCAACTGATATGGAATTTTCGTCGCTTTATAGATATAAATGAATCCATTTTGAAGAAGATTCTGTAGAAGCTTTAATTGACTTATGACTGATTGAACTCACTTTGTTGGAACTAAATTCCATAGTTACTGACCACTCAAGTGAAATTTATGATGTGGGTATTTACACTCATTGTAGTCTTAAATATGATCCTATTGTATTTGAGAATAATTTTAATTGGATTTGACTTTTATTCCCAAATAAAAGTTATTATAAATAAATCATAAATAAATTTAATATAATTTTATATAATAATAATTCTATTAGAAATAAATTTTATTCCCTATACATTTTTCATAACATTTTTTTTATCTCTGTCAGTGTATTATGTATATAGAATGTGTGTTAGAGTATTATGTATATAGAAATTTTTTTAAATCTCTATTTATAATAAAGATGAATACGTGATGAGCGCCAATATATATACATAATACAGTAACAAGTGTATTATGTATATAATATTGGCGTTCTACAAGTAAGACTATTTAACTTGGAGCTATGATATTTAGCACATATATAATTTGTAAGGTGGGAATGTGCATCTCTGAACAATGTTTTGAAATTTTAATGAAATAAAGATTAAGAAAATCTTTGGAGTTTTTGCCCGATAATTTTCGAAAATATTATACCACAAAAATAATTTTTAAATCTTCCTAAAATTCAAAAATTTCCTTTTCAATTACAGAAACGTTTGTACTTTGCTACATAAACGTTTCCTTTTTTTTTCTTCACAAATGTAAGATATTTTCAGCATACTTACCGGAAATATAATTCATATAACACACAAAAAAATTAACCTACTTAAATACGTCATAAGGTTTTTATCAATATGTTATGTCGCTGAAAGAAGCTCAATTTAAAAAATTATGCAAAGCTTTTTATATAGATACTTGATTGTATGAAACATTGAAGAAAAGCATTCTTGGAACACTGACATTCTAAAAAAAAGTTAGTCTTCTACGAGTAAAACTGACTGCTTTATAAGAATTTAAATATCTTTATTTTATAAAATAAACTTGCGACTTTAGAACACTTCGTCGACCGTTTCAAAGAAATATGTCAATAAGGCTAAGGATTTCTCAAGACTGATTGACCCAAGGTCATGAAAATGTTGGTTGTCCTAAAAATAATGATATTCAAATTTTCATAGCTGGTCGGATTTGGTCAAACAAAATTTAAACATTTTTGATTTACGAGTTTGAGTATCAAAAATTGAATACTATTCATAAGACTGAAGGGCTGTATAAAATTTGGAATTCATAATTTTTTCAAGAGTGCATTTATTAAATGCAACAAAATAAAATATAAAATATTACTGCACTTAAATTTTTTTGAAAGTAAAATTGAAAACAGAATTTTATGATGAGTCAGAAATAAGTATTGATGGATCTTTTGAGATATTGCATAAATTGCATAAAAAAAATCGAACATGCGAATTCATAGTTGATCTGTTTTATATTAATGCAAAATATTTTTTTAAAATGTTTAGTTTTAATAAAACCAACATTGTAATAGTTCCTGGGAAAGTAACAGTATAATGATCAGAATGGTTGAAGGTTTCTAAAATAAAAGTCTAATTTACATGGCAATTAAAATTTGTAGCTTATAAAAATTTTAATTAAGGAGACATTCAGACAAAATTATTTGAAATATTTAATTGAAAATTTTTGCAACCATTAATGCCGTTGGACGAGTTGGTCGCCAAAGGCTGCAAAATAAAATTTGTTTCATTCCAATAAGTATTTTATATATATTATGAACATTATGCACAATCGTGAGAAAAAAAAAGGAATATCTCTGTAAATTTTTTGTTATTGCACCTTCACAAAATTGCCGAATGGTGCTGTTTAAAGAAACAGGTTTGTTGTGATAGACAAACTGATTAACCAAGTTTAACTACTATCTCGAAATTTTTTCATTATAGAAATCGAGAGTTTTTGAAATTCAATCAGCCGGTCTTTTAAAGTATGTGCATTAAATTTCGTTCTGAAATTCGCTGTAGTTCCCGAGTTATATTTAATTTTGTTTGCTGAAAACTACGCCCAAAAATGAGTCAACTCGCCAGGGACCGTACATTAAATAAATTTCAGCTTGTCAATAGCAAAATAACTTTTTTTTTGCGTTTTTATTAAAGGAATTTTGGAGGAATAAGCAACATAATTTAGATTTCTTTAATACGATTTTTCAAAATATACATTTTATTTAAATATTGAAATATTTACGTTACTTTTAAAATCATCCCATCATTTAGGATCTTTTAATTGACCCCTCCCTAAGAAATTAATGTACATATTAATTTTTACAATGAATGAAATACGTTGTTTTGCCTATTTTTTTTTTTAAAAAGCCACTGATTGGTAATATGCGAATACATTTTAGCAAATGCGTAATGACATTTTAAGCCGATGAAATTATCAGTTTTTATTAAAAGGGTAGATTTTTTTTCAGAGGGAAACTTTGTAAATCTGTAGAAGGCTTATTAAGTTACTATTTTAAGCTACTCTAAAAATGGCAGTGTGACGGACATGCTTTCTGTTATGCAACGGCTGATGTAATGAAGATAAATACAAACGAATTGCGCCAAGCGCATTATCTTGCTACACTTTCTCTAACTAGGGATTCGAAACCCTGTTTCTCCTAAAAAGCAACTTGCAACGAGGAGAATATTTCTTAACTCTGAGGGAATCATTGTACGGATATTCAAAGAATGTCTTTTAACTAATTAAGAAATTTTTTTTTTTGACTCAGTGCTCATCATTAAGTAATTGAATATGTTGACTATAGATGTTAATTAATTTTCTTATTTTAACGTTAAATACTTTACTGAATTATGAAAAAAAATGCTACAGATTTGCTTGGATTCTATTTTATTTAGCTGTAAACGATAATTGCAGGTAATAATTACAATTTAATCGGACATTCTTATAACCAATGTGCCCTAGAATCAAGTTTTATATCGTCTTATTGGAAAAAAAAAGAAAAGGAAACATTAATTTTTTTTAAGAGAAAGCAAAATTTATAGTGAATTGAAACCGTCTGGTCTGAAAATGAATTATTATAATGGACATTAAAGGTCATGCTTCATGAAAAGTAGATCAATAAATACAAATAAATTGAATATACTGTTCCTCAAAAAGTGGGAATTTTACAATTTTTGTGAATATTTCGAAAATTATTTTGGGTAGGAGCACAAGTTTTTGGTTTGCGACATTTTAGCATATCAGTTTAGTTCCCATGCAAAAATTTTGCTGTGTTATAGTTTACTTTTTCGCACGTTCTTCTTTAAAAATTCATAAAAATATTAAATTTGTGTCGTTGATGCATTTTGTATAAATAAAGAAAATAAGCACAGGTTATTTCCACGTTTCAATAAATTAGATTTTATTACAATATATTATGCATCAATCTCAAAATAGCAGTTCTCCTCCTGAAAGTAGAAATGCCTCCTGAAAGTGAAAAAAATTAAAAAAAATTATACCATTATGAAAGAACTTTTTTCTATTTAAAAATAATAATAATGAGTTCGTTAACGTGGGCCTTTTTAAATTAAAAATCTCATTTATACTTGAGGAAGTAATCTTTTAAAAATGTAAAACTGCTAATTTAATATATTTTTACGTATTTTTGAAAAAGGAAAAAGAAATCCCATATAATTTGATATTTTGATGTCGGAAATCAAAATAATCTAACTTTTCTTTAAATGGAAATGAAATTTGTAAAATGGAAAAAAAATTAATGAAGCTCACAATACTCAAATTAAAAATTTGACACTAATATGTATTTAAAAAAATAATATTTAAAAATCAGAAAATGCATTGGTTAAGGGAACATAACGTTAATTACTTCTGTAACAGACGCGACGTTTGGTTGTGAAATAATAAGTTTTCAAGCTCTATTCCATAAACAACTGCAATCCAATTAATTCCAGGTAAATTATTTTTAGTAAAAAAATAACAAGTATATACCAGACAAATAAATTATGAGTTCTAAATTACTAAAATTTTATTTAATAAAAATATGGTTTAGAAAACTAATTTACACACACACACACACACACACACACACACACACACACACACACACA
>JAPMOR010052983.1:58786-84781 GCA_026543865.1 Argiope aurantia | reverse complement strand
ACACACACACACACACACACACACACACACACACACACACACACACACACACACACACACACACACACACACACACACACACACACACTACGAAATATTTTTTTCAGTTCTTAAAAACAAACTTTTATATAAATGTATTTAAAAATGGATGTTTTTCTTTTTGATCTGCAAATTATAATTTATTTTTACAAGCCGCCTTTGGAGACCAGATGGTTCGGCAAAATTAATGTTCTCTAAAATTTTCAATTAAATATTTATGGACTATGGACTCATTTTGAATAGCATCTCCAGCAAAATATTTTTAAGCTTCAAATTTAGATAGTAACATAACTCATATTATTAAAGAAGCCTTACAATATTTTGTTTATTGTACTATATATCTCTAATTTCCTGTCAGCTGCCGTAGTATTTAAATTTGGGTTTGAAATTAAAGTGATAAAATTTCAATAAAAACTAAAACATTTTTTTTCTGCTAAAACTAAATATATTTTTAAAAAATGTGATTACAGAAAATTGAATCCTTCAACTTTTTAATTTTATGTGTACTACAGAATATTTTTTTTCTATAGTTCTGGTATGTAATAAAATGAGGGTACAATTATTTTTTTGAAAACAAACAAACAAACAAACAATTTTTTAAAATCGGATTACAATGAAATAATTGGTGAAAAAAAAGAAGAGCTTTCGCAAACACAAAACAGTTATGTGTATATATTAAATGGACAAGGGGAGAATAATATTTACAATGATTTGTATTGATTTATTTTGGTATGGAAAATATAACTCGGAAGGATATTTAATAAATTTGACTTTCATTCAAATTTCTTCAGGGCATAATATTACAGCAAAATATTGGAATCTTTAAGCATTTTACTAAATGCTTTATCAGCTGCAGGATAAAAACAGTTTAACGTTAATTTAAAGGTTATTCACTTGTGCAGAATTGATTAATCATTATTGATGACTGCAGAGTTATCCTTCATTCAGTTTTCAGTTAAAGTTGTTTTCCGATTGCTTTTCCTTCACGTGACTAATTGTCTGTAATTGAAAAATTCGTAAATACAATTTTTGGAACCATAAAAATGCTTGACTTTTGGAACAGATACAGCTATTTAAATGCATTTAATCGCATATGTCAGGGAAAAGCGAGATAAAAATTTTCCATTTCGTTAATTAAGCCTCTATTCAGAGAACTTATGTAAATAGAAGAACACTTTTTTTTTCACATTTTTTATTCTTCGACTATTTGAGACAGCCATAAATTATTAGTCATAAATTGATTCCGTTCAAAACATTAATGAACATTTTTATCAGATTTCCTACTAAATCAATACGTTTAACGTTGAGGATTAGAAATTTGTATTAATAAAGTGATATTTATTATATCGCTTTAAATGAACTTATTAATTACAATTTGTTTCACCCTAAGATTGGTGCTGTAGCAGAATCACTGCTCTGCCAGGAGGGTGAAAATAGACTCGCAATTCATTTGTATATCTAGGATTCTGACTTAGCGGTTTTGAAACGCATATTCAAAGAGCTTATGCAAGTTTGGGAAGACATTATTGCCTCAGCTGTTATTCTTGTCATCTAGCAACGGCCCAAACTTTCGCGCTCTCTTCCAAAATAGCCTACGGATATTTTCAGATTTCCCTAGTTTCAAAATGAAATATTAATGAAACTAAAATGACATATTTGCCAAACAACATAGTTTTAAAAATCATTCTCGTATTGAAAATTTTATTTCATTCAATATGTGTTCTTCGTAACTAGGCAACAAGTTAAAAAATGCATGTGGAAATATAATTTGTATGAATATTTTAATAATTAGAATTAATTCCGGAGATGATAACACAGGACAACTTATCTGCGTCAAAGAGTCAAGCTTCTTCTTGCTAACTCGTACAAGTGGCGCATTCTGGGAAAAGAGCGAAGGAGGCAAAAGAGTTAGGTTTTATTATAGCTGAATTTCTGTTTAAAACTGTACTTATTTCTTTAAATGTGTGTAAATAGTTTCTGTATACACAATGTAAGGTTTTTAATTTTCAACTTAAGCTTTTAATTTGCAACTTAAATAGTTCCTCAAAGCTTCTTAATTTGTACAGTGAAAAAGTATAAAAGGATTTTTTTTAACGTCATTTTCATTCTTTTTCGAAAATATTTTTCGAAGCAATGTATTCAATAGAAGATTTATACTTATTGTTGAAAATCGATATTAATTTGATGAAAATGCAATACTATTTCTATAATAGAATTTCCACCTCTCACTGTACAAATCTTTTTCCCGCCTCGCTACATGCTTCACCTTATTCACCAGATATTAATTCATGCGATTTCTGTCTTTGGGCGCGTGTGAGAGTTTTGATTAGGCCAAGAAATTTTAAGGATTTATAAAATTCAACAAAATTATAACTATCATTTCGAAGTACAGAAAACAAGAATCTAAATTCCGTATCTCGTAGCTCTTTGAGTAGGTTTTGTGATTGCGTTATTTCTAAAGATTCTTACTTTGAAACATTCAGCATCAATTTCTTTATCACGCTCTTTTGAAAAAAAACAAAGTTTGCAGTACTTTCTGCAATGATTAAAATTTTGTTTCATTTCAAAATTATGTATCAACTGAAATTCTTTCTGTACTTTTCAACGCCCTTTAAAAGTATTTCAATAAAGAGCTTCTTCGTTTGTGAATCTTCCTTCCATGCGCAATTAAAATCTTATACAGTATTTAGTATATATTTTTATTATTTTTTGATAAATGAACGTTTATATAAAATATTACTTTCTATCAAAATTGAGCATTAAGCGTGGTAATAGCTGCATTACCTGGTGTGGGAAAAAAAAACCGCCTCTAGAGTGTTGTAATAGAGTAAACAGAGCGAGTCAACGCGAAACGGGGGGGAGGGAGGAGAGTGAGCATGGCATTTTGGTGGTGGTGGAGTTCCGCCATGTTGATGGTTATCCGTGCAGTGTTTCGTTTCGTTGAATTTGTAGCTCCTTGTTTCAGTGTTTTTTTATCTGTTTTGTAAGTTCTTGTCCCCGTGCATTGTTTAATTTATCTTTCTAAAGTACTATATATGCTCTACTTTTATTTATAGTCTTGATTTTTCCATGGCCAATGACAATGTAGCATTTTTTTGCTTTTTTGTTGCTGCTGAAAGAGTCTTCTGCCTATAAAAGACTAAACAGAAAAAAATGAAAATGACAGATTATTTAATAAAAATGTAAGAATGCTGAAAATGAATGAAATAAGTGAGATGATTAAGGTGATATTTATATCATCTAACATTTAGTAACTATGCTGTGACATTACCTTTCTCTTTCTTGCAGATGCTTCATGAATTACAAATTAAGAATGTTATATACTAAAAGCTCTGTGAATGCAATAAATTTTTTCCATGGCGATGGTTTTATGTGTTGTCTAATCTATTACAATAATGTGTTGCGAGTTCTTGTCTACGTGCATTGTTTATCTTATTTTTCGAAAGTACTGTATATGCTCTACTTATATTTATAGTCACGATTTTCTGTAGGCAATGACAATAGAGCCTTTTTCTTGTAGTTGCTGAAAGAAACTTCTTCCTGTAAAAATTAAATAGAAAAATAATTCAAATTAAAATGAAAACGAATATTACTTAATATAAAGGTGAGATTGCTGAAAGTTAACGGAGGACGAGAGGGATAATTAAAGTGACATCACCACATGGAAAATGTAACAATTTATCAAATAACATTTCATAGTGCATTTAGTGCACTATGCTGTGACGTCAATTTTCCTTTCCTGAAGATGCATTAATCATTCCAAATTAAGAAAGTCGCATATTAAAATCTCTAATTATAATAGATTTATTTCCACGGCAGTGGTTTTATCTGCTACAAAATCTAATACAATAAAAATAAATATTAATTAATTTTCATGATCAGTTTTTGTTTGCAACAAGCTATTGTTATCGTGAAATAAAATTTCAATTTTTAATAAGATTTAATTTTTTTTATTAAGGCAAGTATTTTAAAATTGGTTTAATTAAGGTAGTATTTTTAGCATCCATTTCAATAATACAATAACATCGTCTGCAAAAGCTATTATGTTAAAATGAATATTTCGATCTCAAAATTAGTTCTTTTCATTGAAATTTTAACTGAATTCCATCATATCCCATAAAAAGTATTTTTCTTTTTATTTCCGGAAAAACGGTTCAAAAATGAAAAATTGGATCGAACACTTTTATTATTCACATTTTTTTCGATCGGTGCATTTTATTAAACATACATTTGAAATGATTTTTTAAGCCTTATTTAAGTCTAAATCTTTTATGATCTATTAGCATTATATTTTCAGATAATTTAAGATATGCATTAAGATTTATGTAATATTGGATGAAATTTTTTTCAAAAGGATGTAAATTACTTGTATGAAATTTACTACTTTTTACATATTTTGTGATGGAAAAAAAACATCGAATTTATTGCGATTCTAAAATATCTAAATATGATTTAACTTTTTAATCCTGATTTTTTTTGAAATATTCATGAATAAAAAAAATCTTGGATTATCCTCATGTATTTACATTATAAACTATACAGGACGTTGTGTTTTAGTATAGTTGAGTGTGCATTTTACACTTCTTCAATTAACCAAAATTTAGAGTAGATCCACTGTACGGTTTCAAGATTACGTAACAACTTTGTCTTCCTTGTCTCGTTTTCGTGTTCAAGTGTACATACATACATACATACACATGACATATAAAGACTAACCATTGAAATTTAGTCTAAAATTTGGCATGGATCTATAATTTTGATCATTCATATTACATACCGAAATTCATCTCCCATTGCTTTTTGAGTTATTGAGTTCACAGAGACAGTACAAATGACAATTTTTTTTCCTAACTATCGAATTTTTTATATTTGATTTTTCTTAATTTCAAAGTTTTGCATTTGATTTTTCTTCAATTTGACGAGATTGATCAAAATCAAAAGTTCGAATTGTTCGACTATAACAGCGCACTCTCTTTATATACTTCTT
Source organism: Argiope aurantia (assembly GCA_026543865.1). Taxonomy (NCBI): domain Eukaryota; kingdom Metazoa; phylum Arthropoda; class Arachnida; order Araneae; family Araneidae; genus Argiope; species Argiope aurantia. The sequence continues at coordinate 79,755 of JAPMOR010052983.1, read as the reverse complement.
ATACAAAAAATAAATCAATAAATTTTTCATATATGGCTTCTTATGCTTCTCCAATAGCATTAGTAAAAATAATTGAAATACATCCACATCGCAATAAGTGCTGCTCTTGGTTTTATTAATTTCATATTTTTCATCGGTATTAAATTTAGTCCATACGTTGTTTTATAAGTGTTCTCCTTTAGAAATCAGTAAAGATAATTCAAATGCATCCACAATTTTTCTTCTATTACTTGGTTCCATTCATTTCACACTTCTTGGTAGTAAATTGTTCATTTTAATTAAAGAAAACAAATTTTACGCAGTCTTGAAATTGAAAGAAATTATTTATAGAATTATATCATTTCGATTTTCATGCTTTTTCCGTGGATTTTCGATTTCTTTTTTACCTTTTCGTATTCGAAGTATGCAAAGAATAATCTTCAAAATATTTGTATTGAATAATCTGTCGGTGAACATGCAATTCAAATTCTGAAAGATCTTTGCCATATTGTCCTTATAGTTAAGCTATTGATGTGCTTCAAATAATTTATATATTTTTGGGAGCATTTATGTAAATAATTCGTTAGAAAACATCACAGATTGTTAAATATCTAATTCTGTTTATGAAATAATAAATAAAAAATTCCATATATTCATGAATTTAACTACTTAGAAAATTTATGAAGTATCAGTATCAAATAAAATAAGGTCATGATGGAATATTGGCTGATTCTAGGCTTTGAGACTCGAGTTTTATGCCATAGCCCTAGTGTTGCTTTAAAAAAGGGATGTTGATATAACTAAAACGAAAATGTTTTATGCGTGACGTTTTCTCAATGATATCTATGCTCCAAGAGTGGAATGGCCGGATCAGGTGTCGTTCATGTTATTTAGTTATGGTTCCAAATGGGCGACTTGCCTCAATATAGCATTTATAATGATTTCGAAGGAAGTGATTTTACATGATGGAGCACGTTTATAACTTAGAAAATTTTCTTGACAAAATGGGCGCCACTGCTCTCTTATTTTCATAAATTTTGCCTTTCACTTATTTTCCATTTTTAAAGTACTTTCTGCCCATTTTGCTATGGATTTATCAGATTTCTTTATCTTGGAATTCAATAGCACTGAAACAATCTCTTCCATGCATTTATGATGGTCATTTCGGTATAAGCCATTAAACATCCTCTTACATTCTGGATATCTGCCACAAAAAGAATTTTTAAATCTAATTTGTTTAAGTAGGTTTGATATGTCGTTATAGTTTTTCAGAACTTTTGCAAATCTTCCTGCAAATCAGTACAGGGATTTTCTGTTAGATGGTTCTAAGTTCGAAGGATAAAATGTGTACACCTTTTTATTTTCTCGTACCCGAAGTACAGAGAAAGTAAAGTAATAGTTAAACCAATTCGAACTCGTGATTTTGACGAATCTCCACGTTTCAGACTTTCCTTTGAGTTCGAAAAACATATTTTTGTAAAAAAATATTCTTTCTTCTGTCTGTGACAAAAATAACTCAAACTCTTCGATATGGATGGATGAAATGGGGCATTCGAGTTTTTACACTAAATTTGTAGATCTGTGTCATTTTGAGCGAAATCCGTTCACAGGAAGTCTATCTGTTCGGCTGGTAATTGCAAAACAAACAAACAAACAAACAAACATAGATAAATAAAATCCGATACACAGATTCAATATCTTTAATACAATTGAATACTAAAATTTGAACGACAGCGACAGGACTTGATTGTCAGTCGGTCTGTACTTTCAGAAACGTATAATCGAGACAACTCAGAAACTCAATGACTTAAAAATATCAAATTTGGTACGTAATTTGGCGACTTTAAGTGTAATTTTATGTCAAATCTTTGTTTCGATCGTTTGGGAAGAAAGAGTCTGAAGACCAAATTCGATTTTTGAATACCAGGGATTAAACGTGAAAACACTAGCTATAGACCACTCGGTAGATTCAGTAAAAATGCTAATTTCATGCCATAGGTTAATATTATATAATTATTGCACATTAGTACCATGCAAGGCTTTCACTGGGATAACATATTTATTAAAGAGTATGCAAGAAAATTTGGGGGAGACCACTCCAGCTGGTTTAATAAATGTTTGCTTAACCCTTTCTCGAGCCGTGGGAAGTATGCCTCCCACCAAATTTATCAATCTTTGTATGAAATTATGTAGGTTGGTATAAGTTCTGACAAATTTTTTTAAAAAACAGAAACTTAGATGCTTCAGTTCTTTATCTCACACAAAATTATGTGCCTTGATTTGTTACTTAATTATTAATTAACCAAATTAATTAATTAATAAAATTAAATTTACCTAATAAGCTAAATGAATCCCTTTTCTTATTCTAATTTCAAGCCTAAAAATATTTTAACATAATATGACTAGAAAAAAATGGCCCTTTAAAGGGTTAAAGCATATTTTTAATTTTCAAGTTTTTGTAAAAAAAATGATTTTTTTTCCCATTGAACATCTATTTTGTTATTTTTGGTGTTCTGGTGAAAGCTTATAAGCCAGTTAACAGCTTCGGGACACGAGTAGTTACTTTTGTCTTGTGGTCTTGTAACTCGACTGCGAACCACAAGGTCCCAGGTTCTATCCTAACAATCCGCTACAATGGTGACCTCGGACGATGAACCTTCAACCTTCGTACAGCCGTTGTGGCACCATCTACCCGAAGTCGTCGGACTCACTTGACGCAGCAACCCGAAGTCGTCGGACACACTTGACGCAATAGCAACTACTCGTTCACGCTCGCCAAATAAAAAAAGAGGTAAGGCGCATTAAACTCAAAAACCACGATACATTACCACTCACCAGCCATATCGTTCGTCTCACCTCCGACTCGCTGGAGGGAGAGTCTGTGGTGAAAGCTGATAAGCCAGCTAATAGCTACGAGACACGAGTATTACTTTTGTTTTGTGGTCTGGTTACTTGACTGCGAACCACAAGGTCCCAGGTTCTATCCTCGTTCATACCTAATCCGCTACAGTGTGTTTTTGAATCAAAGTTAATTTTTTTTCTGTAACTTTTAAGCAATTTTTTGTTCAAATACAGTAGATTAAGTTAGTAACTTCTTTGCGTTAGTACTGTTCACTGTCAATCAATTTTTTTACCCCCCCCCCCCTTTTCTTCCATTTTTTTTAATCCACAGTAAATGGATTCAGATTTTTTTTTGTTGATTTTTCTGCTATTTTTACTTGAATACTTTCATTTCCAGATTTCTCCACCTTCATTATATTCCATTTTTTCAGATTTATAAGTTATTATATTTAGTTTTTATATATTGTATAATTATTGATTATGTATCCCGATCTATATTTTCTTGAAATGCATGCATCGGAAATTCCTTTACATTCTGATCGATAGTAAGCTCCATTTCGTAATTTCTGACCTGTCATAAGCATTTAATTAATGATGAGGAATAAATTAAATTGTATGTTTCACTGGGTATTTAAAATTCCATAAATGCGTGTGTTTAAAACCTGTTTCTGTACTGCATTACTCAGTGGATATCGTATTAGATAACTGACTGTTAATCAGCTGTACTTCGCTCTTATAGTTTGAAGGTTTCAAAACTCGTGTATTGAGTGAACGCCTTGGCACGGAAATTTAACAGGTATTGTTAACAAATTAGTAGGAATTTGTCGACATAGCGTGAAAAGTGTTTGCACTTGCGTAATTATAGGGATCAATAAATGTATAGAGAGGAAGTGCGATATTAATTTTAAAATCAATTGCTGTTTAAAACTTTGGATATTATGAGACATGAATTTAATACGTGAAATTTTAAATTCTTAGCCAAAATCTGTTTCAAACAAAGCAGATAGATAGATAGATATACAGGAATCGTAAGGCTGTGTTCTGTTTAATATTAATTTTTTTTTCACTATATTTACTTAATTTTTTTATTGTAATTCATATTATTTAAAATTATTTTCTTCTATTAGCTTTATTATTTTTCAAAATTATTTACTATCTTTTTATTGTGTCTTTATTTTTTTCTGCTTTCTACTTCTTACGTTGTTTATGTATTTTTTTCTTATTTTTTTTAGTTTCTTTCTACTTTTTTTCTTAGTTTTTTTAGTTTTTTATATTTTATTGTTTATGTACATATGTGCGTTATTTCTTATTTTGTTTATGTTCGCTGCTCATAAGTTTTCTGTATATTTTGTGCCTTTATGCTGAAGAATTTGTGTTCAGTTGACCAGTTGCTTTCTGCTAGACAGTTAATGTCGGGTTTGCACTCGGCCAGTTATAAGATTACCAGTAGACAGCTCATGCGTACAAAGGGACTGATTTATGTTTGCCACAATTTCATAAGAGAGATTCAGGCACTTCATGCTTGACTTTAAATTGCCATTTCGGCGTCTCTGAGATTTTCTTTTGCGTATCGTATTAAAGTGATTGATATTTACACAAAGACATACGCCAAAATAAACTTAAAGGGCAACATATTTAAATTTGGAAAAATCTAGAAAAGAACTATATCCAAATAAAATGGGGAAAAAATTCAACCTCGCATCAGAAAGAACAAAGTGCAAAAAACGTCGGTATTAATCGATGATAAGTGATCAATTTTTCACGCCAAAAAAACCCACCAAATTCTACAAACGCATGCGCAGTAAGAGAAAAATACAATACAGCGGCACGTTGTTGCCTCATCGGGACAATTACTTGGCATGCTCCGAACAGCATTTTCGGCCTTTCTACGCATGCCTTACCTACTGGCTGTCTAAGGCTAAGTCGTGATTACTTAACCGGATGCAAGGTTCCGTTATAATTATGGCTCAATAGGTAATTTCTGAATCGTCATAGACTTATAACTGGAAGTGGGAAACTATTCGACATAGACAGAATGGCTTAATATAGAAATAGAAATTTATGCTTCAAAATTGAAACCATTCCTAATGTTCTTCTTTCAACTTTCTGGTATAATTAAATAATATACTAGGTTTTGTATTTAGCTTCTGAATATAGCAAGGAAAACTGAGTACGCATATTGGGCATCTTTTGATTAAATCCGAAGTTTTATTTACATCTACAATTGTAGTGTTAAAACCACAAATCAGATTTCATATGCTTAACTCTGATTTTTTCTCTGACTTTTTTAAAGTATTGTAATCACATACATAAAGACAAATGAAACTCCAAAAATGTCCTTTTTCAAGCTCAGAGAAATCTGCATCCTGTTATAATGCATCAAAATGTTAAGGTAAAATTTATTGCAAATTAAAAAATAAATAAATAAAACTGGCCTTTCTGTTGAAATTCAATTATATATTTGACAGCATGCTATATAATTTTATGTTTTTTTCTTAACAATTACTTTTTAATATAGAAAATTATATCCCTCATATATTAAGTTTAAGTTTTTTTAAGTTATAGATATGAGTACTTGTCTTTAAAAGGTTTAGTTATTGCGGTTATCAGAACCTTGCTACCTTTTGCAAGTTATCTGATACTAATACCATTATTACCTGTTGCCAATTATCAAAGCCATTATTCTTTTGCTTGAAAACCTCTGTGAAAATATTTTTAATTGGAAAATATGATTATGATGATCTGATGGTTGATGATTTATGTACAAATAATAAAATGAAGAGCATGTAACATACTTTAGTTTCATTTGTAAATCTTTAATTCAAGTCCATTTAGCAATTTCAAGTGATTACAGGAAAATAATATATAAATCTTCATTAATATATAAATTACAATTTGGATCCTATAATTGTCTTGAAATGGCAGCATGGTAATTTAATTCATTAATTAATGCATCAAAGTTCCAAATTGAAAGCGATTCGGATATTAGAAATTAGCTTATTACAATATTTGCCGCAGGTGGAAGCCTAAAGTGCTTTCGAGAACAGCATCATAAATCAAAGAGAAAGACCTTTCAATCGATTCCTGAAAGGACTAAAAATAAAACGTTGATTACTCCAGCACAAGAATTTGTTTGACTTTCATGGCCTTTCCAGGGAACAAAGATTCCTCTTTCCAATAGAAATCCATTAATTCAAGTTTTCTTGAAAAATAATTTTAGTTTTATCAGTTTTTACGTTTAAAAAATCATTTTTCGATTTTGAGGGAGTTTTGAACTTAGGCATTATATTGTTGAATGTAGAATGCTTTTTATATGAGGAAACTACACTTTTACAGGAGGGAGACTAATTAGTAGTTCAGAAGATGGGCGCTATTAGCCTAGAGGGACTCATAGTGGAACTCGCAATTCATTTAGTTTCGCCACGTAGTTCCCCAAGTGTTTATAGACATCACATTAGTCACTCAACTTAGGAATAACAGTTTATTTCATACCAAGAAATAGCATTCGAGAAATTGGCGTCCTATGAAGAACTTCTCCTTAATCTTCTATTGAAGAAAAAAATATGAAAGGTTAGAAAAATGTGAAAATATCGTGTTTTATTTCTCGAACTGACTAGTGGATTATACCATACTTTATTTGATGACATAAATGTGGATAGCAGCAAATTTTTCAGCTGCCTTTCGATGTCAAAATCTTCATTTTACGATTTGATTGGTTATATAAAAGAAATTTGACCGAAGTTGGCACAAAGTTAGACAACGGAAGAAAAATGGGTCCTTATACTGATATGTCGTATCCATTATATTGTCTTTCCAAATTTGTCTTAATAACAAATAGGTAATATTTACTATATGGAGCAACATTGATATATAATATTCACGTTCGGAACATATTAAACATTTCGTTCGTTGTACGAAAGTAATAAATTAAATTTTTTCGATGATAATAAAGGATATTAGCAAGAAAATTTTAAATAAACTAAATAAAATAACAAGAGACAAGACTTATGTGTTAACTCACAGAAACTGAATGGGAACAGAAAAAAAAAGCTCTCGCAGCTGCTATAATAAATAAATAAAGAAGGAAAAAAAAAGAATTTAAAGCCTGTCAGAGAAATTTTGCAGCTTACAACTACAAATCGCAATCAAAGAACAAAAGGAGGGTTGAACGTGCATTCTTCCGCAGAAAAGCTGGAGCTGGCTTAAATGTGCGTAGGAGGAAAATTGCAGATTATTTTTGAATCTCCGAAGGAAAAATACAGCTTTAGTTCATTTTTTAATAAAAAAAAATTGCATCGTTAATAAAATATCAGAATGGAGGTTTTAGCTTAGTTATTTTTATTTTATTTCTTCCTGGAAATTTTCTATGGTTGTTTGAAGGTGGAAATTAAAATTTAGTAATTTTCAAAATAAATAAAACAGTTGAGAAAAATAGATACTTTAATCCAATTTCTATTTTTATTTCTTTTGTCAAATAAACTTTATCGTATAAAATAGAAAAAAGAAACGAAAAATGATAAAAGTATTAACCTCCATTGGGTAACTACGTTTTGCAATTGTAAATGGCGTTGTTTATGCTGTGAACTATGCACCCGGATAATCTAAATCGTAATGTTTATTTGAATGAATTGGAAAAAAAATATTTAAATTAAAGCAAAACAATTTAAATCTTTTATTAAATTTAAACCCATAGTTTATGGTCGCTTATATAAAAATTCGCTTATATAAAAAGTTATCTTAATTCAAAACCTTTTATAACGCTGCTTTATTTACTGCAAGAAATTACAAAAAATTTCAATAATTCATTCAAATAGAATTAAATTCTTTAAGCAATAATTTGTTTTAATAGTAATTTTTCAGTAATAAAATAATACCGTTCTTTACAATACTAATTGAACTCTTCTTTACAAAAAAATGAAGGTTTCAATATATTTAAATTTTTGCTATGCTTTGGATAATTTGTATTTTCTATTGACTAATAATTTAGATTCAAAATTTTCTCTTCTTTTTATGGTGGTATTTAATCAATTTATCGATATTCTTTTGATATTGATTGCTTAATAACTATTAATTGTTTTTTTTCTATTTCTAAGAAATAATTAAGATCGATAAAGATCGTCAAGGAAAGAATTAGAAACATTATCTGATTTTTTTTTATCTTCAAAAGTGCTGAACATTCTGATACAAATTATTTAGTTATGACAGTTTAATAAAAAACAACAACTCAAAATCAAAATATTGTATAATTTGTGTATGAATATGGCAGTTTTTGGAAGAATTTTTATATAAAATAAAAGTATTTAAAATTAAAATTAACGCTAAAATATGGAAAAACTATAACAAACTATATCAGTAACTCCATTTATTTCGTAAGTAAATACAAGTAAATACAATTTTTCAATAAAATTTCATTGATTTTTTTCATAATATTCGCAATTTTTATTTTAGAAATATCTGGAAATTTTGATTTTAACAAAGCTGTTCGACAGAGTCAAACGGTTGAAATCGTTTTTAAAAGAGAGCTGATAAAGAAAATGTTGAAATTTTTCTTTTCATTAGAAAGAAACAAATATTTAAAAAATAAACTATAAAAAACGCTTTGTAGAAATGAACAATGTATATAGTTTTGTACTAAAGTTCTCCCATGAACTTTTTTTAAAGCATAGAAAAGTAGATGTCAGAATTTCGTGGTCAACATCTTAGAGACCTAAAAACTTATAAAGTCTGGTTATGAAAAGAGTCAAATTCTATTTCGCAATGATACAGCGTAAAATTATAGAGAAATTGATAAGATGAGTAATAGTATTTAGGACATAATGAAATAAAACGATTTCTTTTTGCTTATACTAAGCAAGAAATTAAAGGATTGAAAAATGGCTTTTTGTTTGCATTGTTACACTCGGATAGTGTTTCTCATTCACCATTCAAAACGGTGCATCATTTTAATGTTAAAATTTTTTAAAATTTTGATTTAAAAAATACATCAAGAATAATAAGAAGACGTAATCAATTTTTCGGTAAAATTCAACTTAAAACTATAATAATTTTTTTTCATAACAATAAACAAGTCCTTGTTAGCTGAATAATTTCGTGTCGAATTACTTTTCCGAATGCAAAGGGTTAATTCATCTTCGTATAATTTAAGAATGTCTCTGAAAGAAGAATTTTAATTACTAAAATTTATCCCAGGTGAATACTTTTATTTTCTCTTGATACAGAATTCATCATTCAGGATTAAATAAGACTGAAGTCAATCCATAATGTTGTGAAAAGTTTAATTCAATACCGAAGATCAGTTATTTGTTTTGTTGTAACTAAAAAATTTGATTAAGAATTGAACGAACCACGTTACTCGAAATACCAATGTGTAATTTCATATGAAAGAATTTTGAAGTACATTGTTTTGCTCATAGGTTCCGAAGTCATCAGTTATTGTCTATTTATTAGCCATCTGCTGTCCACCAAAATAAAGTTTTTCAGAACTTATCTGACCAGAAATCCAATTCTTGTAAGATAATCGATGCAAATACATAACCGATTTTAAGTTCATCCTTCATAATGGCAACTAGTTTTCAATAACATTTCTAACTTGCATTAATTCTAATCAAAGTCAATTTCATGCAGAACTGACTTCATCTTGAGAGCCAAGTATAATACATCAAACTAGAAAATGCTGAGTTATCTCTTCAAGTGGAACTTCTTACTTTCCCAAATCAACTTCTGAACTCACCATGGAAAGTGAACCATCTCTAATGCTGTCGCAGAAAGTTGAAAGGAAGGCGACAGTTTGTTAAAGTAAGACAGATAATACTTCAAGCGAAGGAAGATGCCCCACTTGTTTGTTGCTACAAATGAGGCGCTCAAACTTCTGGATTCTCGCCAGAAACGAAGATCCCTGACTCTTCTGCTATTAAGCCTAGTCCAGACAAAAATACAAAAAGAAAGGTAATAAACGAGACTGCATATTTCTAAATGGTGTCATTACAAAGTGTGGGAAACACTCGAGACGCACAAATCACGATAAAGTTTCTGCGATGATGTTCCGAGAGGATAATGGAATTTTAAAGTCGCAAGAAACTGTTTCTAGTCTCACTTTGGGAAGCAGATTTTGTTTCCAAGTATCTTGTTAAATGGCGTTTAGTTCTATTATTCATTTTTTTATGACTTTTGAATTTTCTTATTTTTACTACTTTAAAGCGTGCACGTTTTATTAAAGGGTAAAATATAGATGGGGAGAGACCATATTTTAATGCGAGGAACTTGGCTTCAATTGAAAATGAATGGTTAAATATTAGAATCAGACATTGAATTTGGTAACTTTTTCTAATTTATGACTTCTTTACCTTCTCTAGCATTTTACATTAAAATTTAATACTATTTTAACGTGAAATATTATAAGAACATTTGTTAACAATTTATTTAATGAAATGCCAAAAGAACAATGATTATGGAGAGTTTTTCAGAGAAAAAAATTCAAATATATAAGCATTAAGATGAGACATTTTCATTTCTCTTTCTTCAGATTTATTTCTTTCATTTAAAGCTAGATACATTTTGACTTTAGCAAAAGGAAGTAGCCGACTGAATTAACTTTAAAACGACGTTATATACTTTAAAAATTTTTTGGCATCTAAATATTAAATATAGGAAGAGTATAAATGACGCCTTTACAAATGTGTGTATTTTACGTCAATTTCTTATTTCAAGATAAAATATAGTACCTCTAATTACGCTGCATAAGTTTGTATAATCTCGCGAAGGTTAATCTATTTCGGTTTGATTATTTCTCAATTTTATAATTTGTGCTTGAATATAAATTAACTCAACAAAACGTGAATGGTTCTCTTTTAGATTACCGTGTTTCTTCCCCCAGATCTTGCATAAATTTCCTTTCTCGCTGCCTTTCTTTATACTTTTAAATACAAAATCTTATTACACTATTCTTATAATTTTTTAAGATCTGAATTTGTATTTTTATTTGCTTATAAGGCATTACTCAAACACTGTGAGTAAACTGTCAGGAATTTTACCTCCTATAAACAGTTTAAAATTATTCATTTCCGCTTTATTTAAAAAGTACTAGTTATGTTTCCTAAATGAATTCATGTTTAAAAAAAAGCTTATAGTACAAGCAATAATATGTATAGTATGTTTATACAAAATTCTTTCTTATTAATTATGTGTACAAGATAACTACAATTTATTTACTTAATTTAATTGCAGTAAGAATTGCTCTAGAATTGCAAAGAATTCTTGAAATATTTAGAAAGTATTTCCAGTAAAGTGTTTTGTTCATTAAAAATCACTTGGGAATTTTTTATACTAATGAACATTACGTGTTAGTTTAATCAGTGAAATATTACAAAGAAAAAAAGTAAAAAGAGGAAAAAAAAACATTTATTCGCAATTTCATGATGTTTATTACAACAAATCTTTAAATATATCGCGATAAATTTGTGTGTTATTGCAGGGAAGCGTACAAGATTTAATATTATAAATGCACAAATTAATCCCGTTAGAAGATTCCTATTTAATTAAATCATTTTGGAATTATATTTTTATTTTCGTATACGAAGTATAGAGAAAGCTTTGTAATCGTCAAGAAATTCGAATTTCATATTTTAACAAATCTCCACATTTTAGGGCTTTCTGGAGTTAGAAAAGCACATTTTTGAAAAATGCCTGTCTGTGACTCAAAAACTCTTTCAGCTAGACGGATGAAGTTTGGTCGAATTTTTAGATTTCTACACTGCAAATCCTATTACCGTCTTCTTCTTCTTCAGCAAATCCTATTTAATAGTTTGTTTTCCCGGATGTTCGAATACAAGTTAAAAGCATACATATAAAATGAAGAGAGGCTACACTGGAAAAAATTCGGCACACAGATTTAATATTTATATATATTAGACACATATCAAATTTTAGGCCTAATCCAATAAGGAATTAAATGCAAATCGGACTGTATTTTCAGAAGCATGCAAACGCGATAATCAAAAAAGCAATGGCTCAAATATGTCGCATTTGGTTTAGGATTTTGTGACTGCAATTATAGTTCTGTGTCAAATTTTGGTTTAGAACACGAGACAAATTTTTGAAGAAACAGTCGCACTGGTTTCTGTTCGAACTACGGATTTATTTCTGTTCTTTTTTCAAACACAATAAATAAAGTAAAATAAGCCGTTCGAAAGTTTTAAGTGCTTCCATTTTCGGGATAATTTTTTTCCATTTTTATAACCAAGATGGAGAAATCGTTTAAACTGTTGCACTAAGTAGAAAACTAACGGAAACAGAGGAAACTAGAACACTTCAATTATGAAAAATAGGAACACAATAGCTTAAGCATAGCATTCATTTAATTGTCCACATAAATGTAACAAGCGAAGTTATAAAATGACTATAAATGGGACGATGCGCCCGAAAGGGCCATATTCTCTGAACTGAACAACGACAAAAAAACTATTACAAAGAAAAAGTGACCAAGAAAACTTGATAAGACTTTCCCCACCCACTTGTAGGCATAAATTCATATCTGGAATGATTTTTCTGTGCGTTCGTTATAGAGCGGGAATTTATAGCTGCCATTATTTTTTATGAGTTCGTTATCACGGACAGAAAACCTCAATTCTCAGCGCCTGGAAAGAACACCGCCGAAGAAGTATTTTCTCAAATATAAAAGGATGAAAATTAAACAGAATATGAAAAAATATATATATCGTAAACATCATCGATATAGATTTTGATTGATCTGTTTCCGTTAATTTTGTATTTGGTAAATATTACACACACACACAAACGGGATCAAGCTAGTGGAATAGACAATAGGCGGAATATTTGAGTTTAATTTTTTAAATAAAACTATAACTAAATTGCATATTTAAATAAATATAATGCATTATTTAAGATGTATTCTTATATTTGCGTCTGAAATTTTGACTCTTCAAGCAAAAGTTAATATAAATAAGATTTAATAACTCCTTAACCGCACAGAAAAGGTAATCAACTCATTTTGATGTTTCCTTTAAAATTTTAATTTTACATTAACTGTTTAAATCTTGCTTTTTCGATATTTTGGTGAAAAAATATGCAAATAAATTTTCTGTCAGTTTAAACATAATAGTGCATAAAAAAAATAAGAAAAATATTTTTATTCTATACTTATAATAAAGCTCAGTGTGTGTGTGTGTGTGTTGGCGCTTTACAGGCCAGACCATTCAATCTACAGCTACCAAATTTGGCACGTGTATACCTTGGAGGCCGGGAATGTGCACCTGGGGGTTATGTTTTCGAATTTTTAAATAGAATTTTATTTATTTAAAAATTAAGCGAAATTTTGACGTGTTTCTGCTATAACTTCCGAAAATATTACCGCACAAAAAAGATTTTTACATCAAGTTAAAGATCAAAAATTTATTTTTTAAATGACGCCAATGTTTTAACCTTAAAATTAAATTTCTATTTTTAATGAATTTTTAAATAAATATTTTAACTATATTTTTCAACAATTTTTTTCGTAATAAATAAGATTAAAATTTAAGTTGCACGAGCACGTTTCGCATTCATGGGAAAAAATTGGCTTTTTTTCAAAGTGTTGCCATCACATTGATTAAAGCTCCAATTAAAAATAAATCTTTTTGGAAATGAAATCTGCAAAAATATAATTTTCGGCACGTGTTTGTAAAGAAATGAAACAAATATGAAATATTTTTTCTAAAAAATAAATTTAAGAAAAATTATTTTATGATCTTTTACACTCTCTATATTATTAACCCAATGAATCAGTTTTATTTTAAGGCAAGTTTTGTTTAATATGAAAGGATATCCATTCCAATCAGGGCCACACAGCTAATTTGTAAAACTTTAGTAAGACACAGATCTGTTGAAATGGTCTAAATGGAAAATGATTATATTTTCTGTAACTTGATTCAATAAATGCTCTAAAAATAACGAAGTTTTGATTTTACATAAAGCTTCTGTTGTGGAAATCACGAATAACAAAATGTTCTTGAAACACTAATATTTTAAATAAAAAGAGTTAATTTCCAATCAACTAAATCAATCACTTAAACTGATTGATTTATGAAAATTTGAATATCACTATTCAATCAAAATAGGATAATTTTAGATTTTCCATCGATCGTTTCAGAGAAAATACGCCAATCAGCGCGCAGGTTTCTCAAGATTAATTGGCCTAAAATTATGAAAATGTTGAGTTTTTCTAAATTTTTAACATTCAAAACTTCATAAATAAGTCTTAGTTGATCGTGGAAAATAGAAACATTCATTCATTTATTTAAAATTTATTTAAAATAAATCGTTCATTTTGGTGTGTCCAGAATATTTCTCAGAATATACCTTACTGCATTAAATTTAGACTTCATAATTTTTGAAATATATTTATAGGCTGGAACAAAATATTATTATTGATTTCATTTCAATCCTTTTGAAAGCAAAACTAAAAACTGAATTTTATGCTGAATCTGGGAAGTTTTTGTTGAATTATTGTTTTAGATATCACATAAATTATGAAAAATATTTTGTCGTTCACATAAGACTTAAATACCGAGCGATTCTGTTTGCAATACTCATATTCAGTAATAATAATAATAATAAATAAATACCAATAAAGATGATAAATAAAATAAAACACTTAGTTTTTATTTAAAAATATCTTTATATTAATTGCAATTTCATCATTTCCACTTTAAATTAAAGTTGAAGTTTTACTGGAAATGACAACAAATTTGCAAAATATATATAGTAAATTGAATGAAACAATCTAAACAACAGTATACGTTTGGTATGACTATCAAAATTTGAAGATTGAAAATGTTTTGTTTGAGATTCTATTAAGAGAGCAGTCAATGAAAATATTTAATTGAAAATTGTAGTGAGTGGTAATACTGGCGAAAAGGCTGGTCGCCAAAGGCGGCTAGTATTAAATAATATTAAAGGAAAAATAGATTTTGAAAGTTATAAAAAATGGACAGAGCAAGTAATAGAAGCTGGATGGTAAAAAATATTTTTTAATTAACAGAAACAAGATGTTTCTAAATTAACGTTTAATACATGCATTTCATTTACGAATAAGGGTAATTCTGAAATGAATATTAAAATCTAATATTTAACATGAATTTGAAATTAAACTGAAACCAACCTTTATTTGCTTTAGAAGATTTGTTAATGTTATTTATAATCTTTTTTGCATTTATATGATTTGCTTTTAAAATAATACAAGCAGGAATAAATCGAAACAATCATTTAAAATTAAGTTTAAGAAAAAATTATTTGATGCAGTTATGTATTTCTTAGCTTACCTTCATTTCGAGACAGCCGTTTTTACAAAACAAAATGTGTAAATTTTGATACTATATTTCCAGAAGTAAGTTCTTGGATTATAATGAGCTTCTCTTACATTCATTATAATTAGATCATAAACTAAGAGCTTTTAATTAAAAAATATTGATTAGGGTAGAATAATCACCCAAATAGCTGAATATTTAGAATGCTTTGTTTGCATTGAACAAGTGATTAATCATCGTCTCAAAAAATAAGACGCAGTAAGTCGAACTACTACATGAATGAAGTATACGCTATTCTGGCTTAATAGATACCTGGATTGTTTACTGTAAATTGTGCGAATGTCAGTCACGACTTTGACGGTTGAACGATATCAAATTAAACCTTTATTGTGAATAAGGAAAGGAGTATGCGGACCTATTTAATTGGTAGCTAGCTATTGTTTTTACGTTTAATTATAATTACTTTTTAGGTATTTAATTTAATGCTGTTTATTTTACTGCTTTTTTATAAATGAAATTACCAATATATATTTCTATATTTGAGCTCCTTTATTAATGAATTATTTTTATAACATTAATTGGATGGTTATTAAATAAAAAATGGTACCTGGAATATGATGCTGCTGCAAATAATTCTTGTATTCAAATAACAATGTCAAACATAAAAATAAACATTTCTTATGGCAAAGAATAATCTTTTTCTAACTTTAGTTTAATTTTGCACAGCACAAACATTCTGAGACAGACAGACGGAGAGAGAGGGGCTCATATGAGTAAAAAGTTTATTTATTATGAGTGAATGATTTATTGTGAGTTTATTTATTGTATTTGTCATTTCTTTTTTTTCTCTGAATAATCAATTCGATTAATATTAATGGAAAAATGTAATATCCTTTGTTTTCTTTGCCCCACTTTATCTCTTTTTTTATTGTTTAAGAAATTCTTAAAGTGTGTCAAACCGGAGAGATTGTAAAGACAAGATTAGCGCCATTATGTTATGTACAGGATTAGCAAGAAATAAGTTATCCAATTCAGAGAGTTATAAAATGCGTTCTATTGGTCCAATGAGATAAAATTTGAACTACAGATTATTCAAATAATGAGATTAACATTTATTAATTTAAAAAAAAAGTACAAAAATTTACCAATAGATGGAGTTGTAACACAAATAACATTTATTTGCATATATTGAAAATGTGAAACATAATTTGCGTTACAGCGCATGTCTATTACCATTTTTCTTTGGATAAAAAGAAGGCGGATTCTGCAGGAACATTAGTTTCTTCTCTGTTCGTCATGCCTACGTTGCAAGAAAAAGCTCTACTGGTGAAATTGTTCTACCAGAACCAACAAAACTCCGTTGCAACTCTAAAGGAATTTCGTCGTATGAAGCAGATATGAAGAGGTCCAATGTCTCCAGGTGCCCTACGCAAAATGATGCAGAAATTTAAAAAAATGATCAACTTAGCATTCTTCCTGTTAGAGGACGAAAAATCCTGTCTTCCAGAGTCGAAAATGTTCCGACCGCATCCGTTGAAGCCATCAATCAGACGCCCTATAATAGTATGAGTTTGCCAGTTGTTTCTGTGTTCTGGGTACGCCGTATTCATCTGTACGAAAAATCGTACGGCAGATTTTGCATTTTTATCCATATAAAATCAAGTCTGTACACCTGTTGCACGACGGGGACTTAGAGGTTTTTAAAATTTTTGCACTTGCTCGAATGGTGGTTGACACAACTTGGCCATGGAACATTCTGTGGAGTGATAAGGCCCACTTTTTCAACAATGGGCAAGTTAACAACCACAACTGTCGAATTTGGGCAGTGGAAAATCCTCAAGTTATCCAGGAACAGTATATCCTGAAAACAGTATGGTGTTGTTGTACAGCTACCTTTATCATTGGACCGTATTTCTTTTGAAGAGAACGTCAAATGTAATCCAAACCTGTTCCATAACAGGACAACAGTACCATGATATGCTGAGGGATTTTGCAATCCCAACTCTTCTACAGCGTGGATGCCTTCAGGACATCATTTTCAAGCAGGATGGTGCACCAACTCATATTCATCGTCGTGTAAAGCGATTGTTAATGCAGCATTTCACAGAAGTACAAGTTATCAGCCGTCATTTTCCGTTAGCATGGCTTCCTCGCTTGCCGGATACTACAGCTTGTGACTTTTGATAGTGGAGTTATTTGATGGACAGTATCTACCTATATCATCTCTACCAGATCTGAAGGACAACATTCGGCGCCATATTCTTAATATTCCGGCATACTCACTCCGGTCATCTATAGAAAGTATAGTTCTCCGATTAGAGCATATTGTTACAAATAAAAATAGACATATTGAGCAATTTTAATTTTATTTTATTTAACAATTATAAACCATATTAAATAGTTTTATGTGTATTACGGTGAATTTTTGTACTAATATTTTTATTGAATAAATGTAAAGCGCATCATCTCAATAATCTGTAGTTCAAATTTTATCTCATTTGGATCAATACGACTCATTTTAGAGCCCTCTGAAATGAGTAACTTATTTCTTGCTAACCCTGTATAATTACAAATGTACATAATCTTGAAATCGTTTGCGCTGAGCCAATAACTGATTTAGTTAACTCACAGTAGCAACATATCCCAATGATTTTTATAAAGATTGATTATTAATTATAGATCACATTTCTATTGAACGATCATACATTTTGATTTGTAAGAACTCCAGTTCGATTAAAATGCAATTATCTAAAAAAGGGCATCGAATTAAAAGTTAATTTTCCTCACACTCTGCTGAATTTGTGCTCAATGCCTTCCCATAAAAAGGCGATAACAAGGTACTAATGACTATAGCGCATTTTGAATTTCTAACTGGGATTAATATTTAACAACTTGCTTCATTTTCGTTGTTAAAATGGATTCTCTTGATAAGAAAGGCAATTAAAAAAGATGTTTCATAATTATACCTATTATGGATATATGATAATCTTTCAGAGAATATAAGAATACGATTGTTTAGATAGAATTCTATTATTAGAACTATCATTCCAAACTAATAGTTAATAACAAACGAATGATTAAGAATTAATTTAAATGCATATTCTTTTCATGTATTTTATGTAAATTGAATGCATAACCTAAACGGGAGTCTGAAAAAAATCATGAAAATCTTGAATAATCAATTAGATTTAAATAATTTTTCCAAGAAATGATTATGAAACTTTTTATTTTAATGCTGTGATAAGAGCGAATATATTTAGCAATTTATATTATCACTGCAATGTAAAATAATTGTTAGACCAAACCATTTTCTTTACTTTTGATTCTAGGTAATTTCTTTAATTAAATAATTGGTTTAATTAGTAGAAGCATTATCAAAAATGCTAATTAAGATAATTTTCTTTGAAACACACGATGTGTAAGTAATAATAAAGTAACTTAATAAATAACTTACGATCTACTTAAATAAAATAACTTACGAAAATGCATTTTTTTTATTCAACAGAAGCATAAGTACAAAAATATGAATCCTGGCATTTCTTCATTAGTTGTCAAGTTGTATTTTAATGTACTATTTAAGAATAATTAAAATACATATTGCCAAAATTGTTTCAATATATTATTGCATAATTCTAGACTTGTTAATCTTGTAACAGATTTATAGCGTGTTAAACTATAAATTAAATATTTAATATTCATAATTTAAAAAAAATGTGTTGGAATAAAATGAAAATGAACAAACTATGCGAAAAATATTTTCGCTCTTAAATTCCAATTTGGAATTATACTTTTCGATAAAAATATAAGATTGTCAGTTATGGTATTGATTCTTCAAGAATAACAAATAGCATAGACAATCGAGTAGTCTGTATCTTTCGTAGCTTACTTATCTGAGATGCACTCGCTTTCAAGTTTCACACTTGGTGTACCTTTAAATTTCTTTATTAAATTCGTCCGAGAGGAATTATTCCCGAGGCTCAATCACTACCGTCAACTTATTGAAAATCACTTCCAGTGCTGTATTTCTGTTGGCACATCCAAGACGTTTAACCAATTTGAAGCTTTTTAATAGGTAGAATTTCTAAGCATCCATCAAACATAACATCTGTGAACTTTTTATTTGGATAGCATATTTTTATAATTACAAAAGAATCTCAGAGAAAATCTCTAAAATGCAAGATTCAGGTGAAAAAGTAACATAACTGCACCATAAAACAAATTATGTCAGTAAATTTAAGCAACAACGCTTAGTTGATTGTCATTTATTAAGGTGAATTAGTCGTATAAAAACAAATTATTTGTTTTGCTCACCGAATTTGCTAAGGAATGACAGTGAGGATGGGCATTAACATACATGTAGAATAATCCTGTCATTAAATACCTAATATCTACAGGAGAGCGATCACGTGAAAAACTTCCGGATTCACAAGTATTTTTTCATTGCCAATTTTAAATTGGATATGAATCCTCGGAGGATTGTACTTGCTTGTTTTCTTATTTCGTTCGTATACGCTCAATTCTTTGCGTTTGTAATCCTAGTGAAGGAAAAGTTTCATTTACTGTAATTTCATATTTTCTCATCCTTTTTTCGAGTCAAGTTGAAAAAATATTCGAAAATTTGCTAAGCTTGTCTGACATTGGTTTAGTATAATTTGATTAAAATTATCTGTGTATATGTAAAGTATCTGAGTTTGGATCTTCTAATTTTAAATCATGATGGAATTAATACTGTTTTCATATTGGTATAACAACGTGCAATATATATATATATCAGAAAATGTGAGCTTGTTTCACTTTTTTTTGCAGTGTATACAGGAAAATGTTTAAAAGTTAAAAAAAATTGCTTAGAATCTTTATTTTGGTCACTTTTTTGATTTTACGTGCTGTCATTCGAAATAATTTTTTTTTAAATTTAAAAATTTTTATTTTTAATAAAAATTTCTTCGGTGGTCATCCTATGTCGATTTGTGTGCGCTGAAACTTTTATTTTTACTATTTTTATCTTTGGACATGTCTTTGTGTATAATCTAAGAAAAATTGAAAAACCTATTATCGCATCACTTTTTTTCATTTAGCAAAACGAAGCTCACCAAACAGTAGGGAGAAAATTTGGGAAAGTCATACTGAATTCTTACTACTCTAAATAAAGCCATGAAATCAATAAAGCCTTAACTATATATTTTTCTAATTTTAACTTCCCGATCCCTGGCGATTGCCCGAGCTGATTATTGCAATTTCCACAATTCTTCATACCCTCCACACACCCTCCAAAAATATTGGAAGTATGCAGTAGAATGTCTGGGACTCTTATAATTTCATTTATGATTTAACAGATAAAAATTTCTAAAAAAAAACTTGTTTAAAAATTATTTCAAAAAAATTGGACTAGAAAAGCATATTACTTTAAAAGATAATCCTTATGATTCTTTTTTTCATGCGCTTTATTATTGCTGTACTAATCAGAAATAATAGCCATTCTGTTTAAATTCTAATCTAGCAGAACATTATTTTTTCGACTGAATGAGTAGAAAATATCTTCACAAGAAAAATAATTTTCCTTCTAATTTTCCTCATTGAAATACATTCTAAAAGTTTCTTTGGAATGTACGATATCAATCAAATCAGTAGTGAATAAAAAAAATCGAATATTTTCTTGAAAAGAAAAAGTGTGTCGTCGTTAAAATCCCAAATGCTGGGTACTTAGTGCCTTACTGAATAAATTTGCAACACCCAGACGGATATCCATTACTTACAATCTCACTTTTCAATCGCTTAATTACCACTTTCTGAGTTTAATTACTGATTTTTTTCTTCGCCATTATTGATTTTGTATTTCAACAGAGAATTTCG
>JAPMOR010052983.1:46768-58386 GCA_026543865.1 Argiope aurantia | reverse complement strand
TTTTTTTCTTCGCCATTATTGATTTTGTATTTCAACAGAGAATTTCGAATTTTTCTTCCCATCTGCTGTATCCTATGAACAAAAAAAAAAAATCCTCTAGTAGTGCTCAGAGCTTCATTAGAGACGTGAAAAGAATCCCTTTTACTTGTTGAGAGCTGATTCTACTTGAAAAGGAGTGCTTAAATAATAAATTAACTACCACATTAGATAACTTTTTTTAAAGATTTGAAGGTAAATGCACTTATTTCAAATAAAACATCAATATTTGTATAATTAAATCGAGACAAGAACCTTGTAATACAATATAACAACTTTTTAAAACTGCTTAATTAGCAGTTTCAGAGCACAAACTAGGAATAACTTTATTTTCGATAAATTATGAATTAAATTTATTTAAAACTATGTTCAGTGATGCATTGCATATTTTGAGTACTAATTACTTTCTTTTTTAATACGAAGAAAGTCTTGTAATTTTAAAACATTTCTTTAAATTTTACCTTTTAGGACAACTCCGGTGCATAAAAACTGATTTTCGAATTTATATCTATGTATACATTTGCAAGATCATAAGTGTGCATTAATCTTAAAAATTATGGTAATTCGGTATAGTGCCGCTTTCAATCTGTCTATATATATAATTAAATATTTGCATAACGTTTAAGATAAATGAAAGAAAGCATTCTTCTAGACGGCTGAAATTAGTATGTAATTCTCGCAGTAAACTTGTGAGCCAATGTTTTGACAAATCTATCAAATAGAATATGTTGGATATTATGTATATTCAATTTTCTTTATTTTTCTGTGAAGTTACAGATGAAAGTGCTAAATTTACAAAGATGTTTGTGCGGAAGTGCGATAATTCACTTGAAATGTAGATGTAATAGGAAGATTTATTACCTTTATTATTTCGGGCGATGGAATTCATTGACAAAGAAACTGTGTAAATTTTTTAATTATTCAAGATTTATTCTTAAAAGGCTGACATTAATTCTAATGAAAATATTTTTCATATTTATTTGTCTATAATTTGTCTCGGCTATAATTAAAAACGTTTTTAAATGTTGAACCCAGAGGAAAAAGAGCCATGCAATCAAATTGATATAAGCTAATGCATATTTTAAGTTGTAAAGTAGCCTAAAAATATGCATTTTATGCATCTATAAATAATAGCTCCTAAAATTATCTTCAGAAACCATTGAAATCACGAATTTTGAAAATCATTAAAACCGCCAGAAGAAAATATGATAATGGGTATTTTGAAAAGTGAATATTAGTTGCAAAAAAGTGAAGGAATTATACTTGTAGCAACATGTTTAACATGCATCAGGCTTACGTAGAAGATGGATCGCTGATGGAATTGAATCTAAACTCAGTTCCCTGCAATTGAGATCTTATTGTACTTAATTTTTTATTGCTTAATATTTATACTTTGTATCAGCTTTTTAATCCAGTCGATATGTTGATACTTCTTTTCTGGTACTAATACTAGACTCGGTGTTCTCGAAAAGTGAAAGAAACCTTTATCTCCTTAAATAATACAGGGGGACGCAGATTTTTGGTTTTGAAGTTACATTCAATAAGTGAAAGAACTTTATCTTCTGTGAATGTTAGTAATAATAAATAAATTAATTTTATACAAGTCCCATTGTTAAAAAGCGCCAATTAGTGAAATATTTTTCTTCCACTGTCTTCTGTTTACTAATAGACAAAGTTTCATACTTTTATCTAGAAAATTTGATATATTGAAAGACAAATTTATTAACTTGTCACTTTTGCAAATCTCAGCTTGATGTTTAAATGAGTCTTTCGTTGTACATTTACGGGATAATGCAATGAGTTTTAAGAGGGCCGAGACAATAAACATACATTTATCAACTCTTATTTAAATATGATCAAATATTGCCTTAATTGAAATTTTTATAGAACTTTTTCAATATGAGCATCTTTGATGCATTTACAAAATTATATTCTTTATACGTATTACACCTTACACGTATACAAAATTACATTACATGAGTACACGTAGTTCATTGCATCGATTTTGTAACTTTAAGACCGGTTTCTTAAATATGTAGCAAAAGGTCTACAAGAGGTATGCTATACAAAAAAGAACCAGTGACTGCATTGTAAAAATTAAGACCTCAAACCATGTGATCTAGAAGAAAATTTAGCAGGTACTTGTAAACCAATCTACTTCTCAGAAATTCCATGTCCAGCCATCGTTTTATAGTTGACATACAGTGAAAACAATCACTATTTAATTGATACTGCCTATACGGAAATAATGTCGAAGATAATACCTCATTCATTATTTGAGACGCAATGCCAATTAAAATCAATTGAATATATCATTTATCATTTAGCCTACTGTTGTACAAATGACAACCAAATAATCAGTTTCTGAAAATAGCATATCACATAAGATATTTATAAAAAATTACCGCCGATGACGAACCTTTCATTCTTAAAGTTTGTATCGTTCCAAAATTTGTATTCCCATCTCTATTAAAGTAACATCTATTTGTCCGATTAATATTCTGCAAGAAGGAAGGATTCGATTCCACTTGAAATAGGGTGAAACAACAAAAATTTAGAAGTTAAACATTGTCTAATTGTAACAATTCTTGGAGTCCACGAATACTGTATGAATGTTAATTATTACATTGAAGTAGTTTGGGTACTGTTTGTTTTAAAATATTCAGTTTTAAATCAATTGTTCGTATAGTAGCATAAGGGTAACCGGAAAATTAGGTCATAATGTCGGTTTCTGTATCACTTGCATAAAGTGTCATCTTCCCCTTTCCACTCCGGAAAGTTGGAGTTTGCAATCACTGAACCGTTTGATAAATACGCTTCTTAAATGAATACTGGGAATTCGGAAAACGACGTTTGTATTTTTCCTCACCTAGGTCAGTGCTACGATTTCATAACAGCATAAATCACCAGCATTTCAGAACGTCTTGAAATGCGCCATTCTTTAAGAAAGCTTAATATCACGCTCATATATGTGAAGATTTTCTTTTACTCGATATTGCACTATTTCTCTCAAATATTTAAAAGCTCATTTTCTCAAGTTTCTCTTTCTTGCTATGTGAAGTCGAAATTGCCACTGTCGATCATTCGAAGTGAACAACAGTATGCGTGAAATAATAAATTTCTGTCAAGTCATGACGATTGGATTATGAATATGTGCTTATAAGTGTTTTTCTATACTCAATGAATTTGTATTTCTGAAATAAACATTTCTATCTAAAATTATGACAAACTTCTCTATTTTAAAGAATAAACATATCTTTGCAACATTTGTAGATATAAATGTAAAACTTTGTATGTGAGTAGATAAATACAAGTGAAATATTATACTAATTTTAAGGCATATAAAAATTTACTTAAATTTTAAAAATGTCTACAGTTAAATTGATTTTTTATATTTTTTCATCTTTTTTATTGAAACTTTGTCTAATTACTATATTTAGGAAAATACTTTTTCCACATTTTGAAGGCACCTGTATGAAAGGTAAATTCCAATTATTGTGCATTTTTACTTTGCAAGAGCTTCAGAAATAAAGACAAATGATGGTTTCAGATCTTTTTAAATGAAACCGTCTTTAGATAGTATTCATTAAATAATGTATTTAAAGGTTACGATAATTTTATGATGCATGTATAAGACAAGATAGCTTTTTTACAATATTTCAAAGGAATTTTCGTGATGAAAATGTATTGAACTGCCATCCTAAAAATGATTTCTATGCTTAAAGTAGAAAATATTGCACGCAATTAATTGTTTACAGTTTGCAATCGGTAATCCAATTTACAATTTTCTAGATTTGGGCTGAGTTTATAAGTTGCATTTAAATGTCTGAAATTCATCAGCGTCTTAGAATGGAATAATTTTTGAAAATAGGGGCATAAAATATATTTTCTCTGCAATTTCTGGATTAAATATCGAAATCTCACTCGATTTTGGATTTGATTTCTAATTGTGCAAATATGTTCAGTCGAAAAATACGCCATTCTAAACAAAATTAACAAAAAAATTTTTTTTGTGGGTAAAAGGGATATTTATTATGAGTTTGGTTAAAAATTATTTTTTCATTTTAATCCATTTTTTTTGCATATGAATTCCACTGTCACATTGTTTCCGATCCTTAATAATTCATTAGAATCTGTCTCTACAAAGGATATCGACAAATGATGAAAATAACTTCTGAGAGTTGGTAACAGTGTGTTTCAAAATTATAAATACATGTGACTTTTTTGTAATAACAATTACAAGAATCGCATAATAATTGCAAAATAATAAGCATATGGAGTCAGAACATAAATATTACAACAAAAAATAATAAAAGTTTTACAAAATTAAAAAAAAATATTTTGTCTCGAAAATATATGGATTTTTCCTGTATTTTGCACTTAATTTCAAATTTTGGATCCATTTCTTTGAATTATCTTGAAATCCTATCGAGTATGTTTCGAATTAGAGTTTGGAGAATGTATGGTTGTAATGAGAATCAAATTTACACTACATGTTGCTTTAATTTTAGAATATTCGAAAATTGACGACTATGGACATATACCTCTCGTGAAAGTGCACACCAAAATACCATAGAATTGATGTATGAGTTGATTCTGACCAGTTCTATAACAGTCACTTGAATCTGCGTAAACAAAACTCTTGTTGAGCAGAATGTCTTAGTGAGTATCGATACATTGTTCTATTAGAATTTGCTATTCTCCCTTCCCTCTAAGACGTTTCTAATTAGAAGTAGATGGCTTTTGAGAATATTTTGATAATCCGTAGAGCACTGGCAACCAGTACGTAAAATAATATTCATTATTTCAATGAAACAGAACGCACTCTTTTTGACGACTGAAGAACCTGCGAGGTTCTTGTCTTAGATTATGCTAACATTATGCCCAGCCGTCAGAGCAATACAGATTGATTTTTTTGTCATTAAAAAATATTTAACCGTTCATCCGTCCAATGCATGTTTTTTTTTAATCCAAAGAACGTGTATTTTTTATAGTTTAATTTTTCAGCTTAAGTGGTCAAGGTTTTCTGCGATATTTATGGAATTTGCTTACTTGTATGTATTGGGGAAACAGTAGGTCTTGAAATAGGAGACGCTAAAGTCCTCATATTTTCACAAACAGACCTCTTTTGGCTTTAAACTATTTACAAAATCTCTCCATTTTTTTATTTTTTTTTATTGAGATGTCTTTCTTAGTCGAACCGGAAAGCTGTTTAGCAGTCGCATTGCCATTGTTGGATAGGGTTTCATAAATTCCAAATCTGCTACGTTTCATGTGTTAAGTAATATCAGAAAATTAACATTGAGTTTTTAAACAACTAATTTTAATTATATCGGCTGTAGAGAATTTAACATTGCGATTTTTATATTTAGATTTTTTTTGAAATGATAGTTATGAAAGCGAATCTTTCTATATCTATATATTTTTTTGGAACAATTTATTTTCAAATTCTTTATGTAGAAAAAAAATTGTTATATATGTATGATATTAATGTATTGTAATAAATTTGTCTCCATATGTTAATTATTTTTTTCGTTGATTATTAAGTCATTTTTTATCCAAACTGTTTAGTTGTTTCAAAAACTAGGTTTCTATATAATTCAAAAACATACTGTAGACGCTCGTCGTTTTCGAAATAAAATCCAACATCAAAAAGAAAAAAAAAAAGTTATTTTTTCCTATCTATCCAGGAGTCCAAGCAATCCATCATCATGAAAATATTCACTCAGTTCTATTTATGATGTGCAAAGAGGTAACATTAGCATTTACTGAATAAATTTAAGCGATTCGATTCAATATTGGTAATAAATAGAGGTGAAACTTATGGAAATATTTATAAATTAAGAATTTGACTTTATATCGAGATATTTTACAGTGATAAAAATGCTGATCTTTTACACACACACACTTCACACACACACAGTTTAAGAAAACATGAAATGCGTATTTTTGTTCTTAGTGAACATTGAATTTAAAATAAAAATAGTTGCTTCCAAAAGGTAGAAGTATACTTTAAGCAATAAAACAAAGTATTAAGGCTCTTTCTTTTTCTATAGCTTTTTTCTCTTTTGCTAATGCAGTTGTTTCAACTTAAAATTTCAACTTAAAACTGTCTGCGAATTTGGTCAAAAATGCAGCGCTCATACTATACATAGCGTTTATGGACCATTACATTTAATTGAGAAACTCTTGAAGTTTCAACTGATGTAAACGGCTATAAATAGTAAAAGAAGGCGTCGCATGCTAAATAAGTTTAATTATAATGGCGTTACATTTGTAAACATAGTTAATAAACTATTAAATGAAATTAGCTAATCAATGAAGGGGTCTAATTGAATCTCTGAAATTCATACTCAATTTGAGGTGTATAGTTGAGTATTCTACAAAAGCAAATAATGAATGAAACTTCATTTTTCTAGGATTATTAATTATACATCTTTTAAATGACATGCACGCATTGATGATAAGTGTTATTTATATTACTGAAGTGCTTTAAGAAAAAAGGAAAAAAATATCGATTTTTTTAATAAATATGTTACACTTTTTCAATCAATTTAATCTTATTTAGTAAAAAAAAAATTCACGATTTTTTAAAATTATTTTTAAGTTTTTTTTTGTTTATATTTAAACATTTGAATAGCTTTTACAGAACTATAGGATAGTTTAGAAACAATTTTTAAATAATTTTATTAGATAAGCAAGGCATTTATTTGATGAACTGTAACAATATTCAGGGTGAGTTACGAAGTCTTTCTTCATTGTTCTATATTAAAAAATGCCTTTAAATATGTTGGCATTATTTGCCTATTTGTTTCCATTTCATACAAAGTCAACAATCTATCCGCCTTTTTTTAAAAGAACGAAATATGTGAAATCAACCGGAGTAAAACTTCAAAAAAGAACGAGAAATTCAATCAGAATTCATTATAAATGCAAATACGACAGCTGTTTTTGAAAATGTTCTGGAAACAATTCTTTCCAAGAGTTTCTATCGATTAGAAAAG
This sequence comes from Argiope aurantia, assembly GCA_026543865.1. Lineage (NCBI taxonomy): Eukaryota > Metazoa > Arthropoda > Arachnida > Araneae > Araneidae > Argiope > Argiope aurantia. Next base: position 51,346 of record JAPMOR010052983.1, on the reverse strand, counting down.
AAAGTTACACGGATAATTTATAGAGACATTTATTAGACGAAAGTGCGAAACAAAATCATAGCGAGACTTGAATCCTTTTATCGTATAAGAAAAATACGAAGAGAAAGTACTGTAATTGTGAAAAGATTCAAACTTGAAATTATGACGTACCTCCTAATTTCAGACCGCCCTTAGTCCTGAACACTCATTTTTGGATATACATTTGCTTATCTATGAATACGATAGTTAAAAAATGTTTTGAGCTAGACTGTTGAAATTTTGTACAACTTCTTCCCACTAAATTTGTCATTTCCATCACATTTTGAATGAAATCATTCGCAGGAAGTTTGTCTGTTTGACTATCCGTGTACAGGTAAGCCCGATAACTGCAAACTTTGAAGAGCTAAAAGATAAAAATTGGGTACAGAGGTTTAGCATCTGAAAACAACTTAGTTTCGGATTTTGAACAAAATCTGCTGAGATGACAGTCTGCCTGTATTTTCAAATGCATGTCAATGCGATAAGTCAAAAATGAATTACTTAGGAAAGGAAATTGAGTGCACGGTTTTAGCATATGTTTTTTTAATGATATTTTGAAGAATTGACTGTCTATATATTCTCATGCATATACAAGTGATAACTCAAAAGCGCAACAACTTAGATAAATTAAAATGGATATGTGATCCTGTTATTTACTACAAGCGCAGCAAATACGATTAAATTTGTGTTAAAGATAAAAAGTAGTCATTCAAAATTCTTCCATGATTTTCTTCACTATATTACACTGCATATGGCACAAAGTGGTTATGTGTGGGAATCTAGAAATAAATATTTGAGTATTCGTGGGGTTCATGGCGTTTCCAAAATCCAAGATTTTGCGTATGAGGAGGAGGAAGAGGGATAGCATGCTTTATTAAGGAATATGCGAGAAAGTTTCTGAGAGATTACTTTGCTAGTTTGTGTAGAGATTTCAGAAGGATATTGATACTGATTGGACAAAGCAAGATGAGAAATTAATCATGCAAAAAATAATAAAAATTATGTAATTGTCAGAGAGTGCAAATGTATTCCCAAAGTATTTTGTGTCGCTGAAATGCAAATTTTACTCAACATTTCCCCCAAGTTTTTAGATTTTATATCCTCCAAAGGTTACCAATTTATTTATTACACTAAACTTCAGATTAACATATAGATATATAATCTCATGTTTGGAGATCTTATGTTAGTTATTAAACATAATATTCTAACATTTTGAGATGGTTTGCAAGGAGATATTTAGCTTAAAGAATTCTTTTGATTGAGTTTTAGTATAGCTTAAGTATCGTTGTGTATACGCATATACTTGACGATCACTTCTTTGTTGGTTTGAAAACTTAAAATAGATTCTTTTGAATTATTAATGTCGGTTTACTTAGACTATATATCAGACTACTTTAATAAATTTTTTGTCATATTTTGTAGCAACATTGGGCCTGCTCTAAAAAGACTCTCATATTTTCAAATCCTACCCAGACGATGAATTCAAAACTTGAAACTACTTTTATTGTTTTGTTTGATAAAGTAATTCATTGTCATTTCAAAATGTGTCTATTTCAGGAAATTACCTTTTAACTTGCTCTTTTGAATTGGACCAATGATACATGTTATTTCATAAAATCAAGGCATCAATTCAATATTTGCGTTTAATTTATAAGCAAAAAATGTGTGAAATAATCTTTTCTCTATTTTCTAATAAATATATAAATCCTAGTAGCATGTTCGAAGTATCTTTAAATATTTTTTAATTGTTAGTTAATTCTAAGCATTTAACAGTTTAAAAAAAATGTTTTTTCATCCTGATTTATTTTCGTCAAAGATTAATATTTTTAATTAATTTTTTTCATTGTGCAAGAAAAAAAGAAAGCATGATCTATTCATAAAAATAGTGGTTGTTCTTCACGCAAGCTGTAATTGCAATGCCATAACAAATAATCGACATTTCCTTCATAAAAAAACTATAACAGAATAATTACGGACACAAAAAAGCCATTTCTTCATTAAACTTAATTAGAAGATGTCTATATATTGTGCAAAAAATGTATTTATGAAGAACAAATTACTGATATTTAAAAAAAATTGTCGGAAGTAATTTACTTTTTCTTCATAAATTCTTTAGTTCAAACGTATATGAAAATGATTTTCATGAAAGTATTATTAAGCTGTTCAAATTATTTGGGTTCCTAAGAAATTATTTGTACATTCTTGGTAAATTAAAATACTTCATAGTTAATGAATTGTCAGTAATTGTGAAATTTTTTTGGCTAATTTTAATAATGCTACATGTAGGCATTATCATTTGCTTTTCAAAAATTTCTTAACTTGAAATTCTTAAACTGCATTCAAGTTTTGTTTTAAAATTTTTTCTATGCATTTTAATGCTACCCAGTTTTCTCCCGACTTGATGAATAAATATGTATAAAGTCATTTAAAGAATAAATATTGCTTCAAGATATCTTATTGTAATTAAAATCTCATTTCCACTCGTTTCATTTATATAAGCTCATTTTATGTGAAGCTATAACTCGACTACACAGGATCTAGATTGATGATTATGCTGCTTTTGACTTTAAATATAAACCTCTTTCATGTCTTTAACTAATTACGCTGGATAGACGTGTCAAACTCGTCGAAGTCTTCTATCGCAAAATCATCGGTGACGTGTTCACGTCTGCAGGCAATTATCGTTGAAGTAAAAAATGATATTCGCGACCCACCAATTGGTATTGTTTACCGGAGCACAAACTGCAAATATACAGTTTTAGATCGAAATTTAATTCACTTGGAAGGTATAATTATTTTTCCCGATTTCCATAAGGTATTAAATACTTTGAGTCTGCGAGTTATATTGGATTGGCAAGCGCATCTGTAAATCTTTTGCCAGCGCAAATGGTTAATAATCTTTGACATATGATGTGTGGTGTACTTTTTAAAACTAAGTTAACTTAATTTCCAATATCCACTGTATTAATTAAAAAGTTTATTAAAAATTTCTTTGGCATTCTTTGTTGATATATGCTGCTTTATGAATCTCGAATAGGGAATTTAACAAACTTATAGTTCAGTAATTTACCTTCTAACTGCAAAGTTTTCAAAAAGAATGAGGGATTTCTTAGTGCAATTCAATCCATTGAACACAAGAACAGCTAAATGAACCTCTTCATCGTCCGTAACGCGTCTAGTGCATTCAAGTGAAACTTCTGCAGGGCAGACGTAGCGCGTTTCAAGCGTTCTTCTATATTTTAAAACTTTTAAACGTTTAAAACGTTTTGTAAATGTTTACTTGTTTGAGTTTTTATTTTTGTTTGTTCTAATGCGGCGAAAAACAGAGGAAAAACAGAAATTTTCACTGACAGGAAAGAGCGGCGAAAGGGTTAACGCATTTTATCTTTTGATTCTGACAATTTCTTGGTATGTTCTCAGATATGTATGTCTATATATATGTTATACCAGTGTGATTGATTAGTTCTTATCCATAATTATATACGGTTAGTATTAATAACCATTAATCACATCAAACGTATCATGTACATTTCGCATTTCCCTTTTACATTTATTAGAATTTGCATTCTTTGCTTTATAAGAAAATTCTTTATACTTTAATTATTAAAAATTATTATACTTTATAACTTCTGAAATACGCTTAACCACTGACGAATTTTAGTATTTTGTGATCACAAGTTTGTAGTTAGCTTAATTCCTTGAAATAGCTAAAATTAAATTTTTAATTTTAGCTTAGTTTTTTTAATTCTACCCTAAAATAAAAATAAATTTTATTTTTAGGGTAGATTATAAGAAAAAAAATACATCTCTAACCAATATAACATTAAAATCAATGCTTTACATGAACTTATTACATGTTATCTAACAACAATCTAATCAGTAAAATTAGAATATTATTTTTAGTTTACTAAGTATTATGAATAAATGATTAATAATATTTCCTTTAAGAATGATTTTGATAATTCAGTGTAAACCTACAGAATTTATGAAAGCGATATTTGTATCAGCATACTTGCAATTCTAGGCATCTGCCTAAGTGGAGACCTGCCACTGGGCTTGTAATTTTGGTATGTATAGGCAATATGGAATGTAGAAAGTTGACGAAGGCACTTATTCATAAAACTGGCTGAAATGCGGAGAAAATAAGATTTGATGTGCGTTCTTCAGCAAAAAACAAATGAACCAAAGGAAATCAACCAGAGTGAACTCCTCAAACCTTTTTCACGTACTCCGAAATAAAAGTTGATATCCCAAAAAACGTCTTGCAGAGCAATGGAGTTACAACAGCGACAAAAGATTAACCTTTGGCGTGAATTTAGCATTTTTTACTGAATTTATCGTGTGGTCACTCACATCCTGTGAGTAGAAATTCAAGGAAAAAAATTTATAAGCAATAAAAAATTTCATAATAATATACTATGTTTTCTTAAATACTAAATGTTCTCCATTTTTCTTAGTTACTAAAAGTGCTCTATTTTCTCAAGTTACTCAAAATCAATCGTCACTTTTTTTGTTGAAGAATTTTTGTATCAGTTTTCCGTTTGGAGATCAGAAGAAATA
>JAPMOR010052983.1:0-46758 GCA_026543865.1 Argiope aurantia | reverse complement strand
GATGAAACTATAGTAATGCGTTGTTTAGAAATGAAGCTGCTTAAAATGTTTTTGCTGTCTCTTGATATCTTGTAACAAGAGAGGAATCTTTGTTTATTCTACTTTCGATATTTAAAATCGTTTTTGGTACTTAACAAATCTATTCATCCTTCGTTTCTTTCTAGGTGAAAAAAAGTTTGATGCTTAGTATAATGAAAGAAATTTTTAATTATTCACTTTATTTGAACACCATTCAGTGATATATAAGTTAAAGTCAGAACATAACTAATTTCAATTTTTGTTTTTTTCTATTTTTTTCTATTTAATTTATGAAATTTAACCGTATTTTTTTGTCATGTTGCATTTTTTTCAATAGAATATATAATGTTTAAAGAATTTGATTTTGGATCTTAAAAAAATTGGTAAATTATAGTATCTGTAAAAAAAAAAAGCAATTTTTTAAATAAACACTGTTGCTGCAGAATTTTTAATCATTTTTTAAAAATTAATTAATGTGTTATTAAGTGCCTGTATTTTGAAATCAAATTCAATGATTATAAAAACCCACAGATTTATAAGAATATTATCTAGTTTTATGCTTATATAATTATGAATATAATAAGAAAAGGAATTGAAATTTTTTTGTCAAAAGTAATTGTTTGCTTATTGTATAATGGATATTAAAATTGCCTTTCTGCCATCGTTTCTAGCGCATGTTAGAAAATGTAAAATTTGAAAGTAAAAGAAATAAATTGCTTTTTAGAATTCATTTCTTTAGAAAATGGTGAAAGCAGGTAAAAATTTACATTTAGATGGAACGTGCATTTTCCTATTAGTGAAATAAACTATTTATTACAATTCAGACTCATCTCAATTAAAGATGAATTTTTAAAAATATGTTTGATACGGAATTTTCCATATTTTAATCATCTATTGAAAGTGAAAACAAATGTTGCTAGATTTTGGCCATTGGAAAAGAATTCTTTGAAAAATAAAAGAATGAATTAATGTATTTTTATTTTTAAGATCATATTTCCTAGATTTTCCTTTTTATACTAAAATTCACATTTGTCATGAAATTTCAATTTTTCAATTCCAACTACATAAATAAAATTCTTAATTAGTTTAGGATTATATTAGTAGATCTTAGTTACATCTAAATCACTTGGGGGTATGTTTTATCCTAGAAATATTGAATACTCAGCAGGTATCTCTTCAATTCTTATTATTGTTTTTCTGTTTATTTACTAAATAAGCGTGCGACTGTACTTGGAATTTGAATAATGCATGAAGTAAATATTATATTGTGTAAGTTGTGATGTTAACTGAGATAACTGCAATGTTTCTTTGCATATAAAAAAAAATTGAAGCTTATTTCCTTCGTTGAATCTTATTTTTTAATAAACATTTTTTATTGAAAAAACAAACAAACTCAAGCGTTTTTTTAATAACTACGATTTTTTATATCTTATTTTTGGAATTTCCGTCAATCTTTAGATTTATATGTATTCTTTAGTTAAAATAAAATTTTAGATATTTATCCAGTTTTTATGCCTTATTCCATGCAAAATTCGTGCGAAGCTCTTGAAGTTTGGATTTTTCCCTCTATTTATAATTTGTACCTTCCATTACAAAATTTTGTTGCTTCTTTTAAATTGTTTTTTCTGTCTAATATTTAAAAGTTCCATTATAATATTTTAATCTATAAATATTTAATCTTGTTATAACATATTTTTACACAAGCATCGTATTTATATCTGAAATAAAATAAAATTATTATATGCAATGTTCTTTTATGTGTTCATGTGATTACTATATAAAGAAACATAATTCTAATTGACCGTATGTAGAAAGCTACTAACGGTTGCAATATCAATGAATAAGATGATAAAATATGTTATCTATGTATCTAGGGATTGCAATACCGGTATACCGAATACCATTTGTACAATTTTGTAATACCGGTATTCACAAGTTTAAATACCGATTACAAAGTTGAATCGTACAATCAAGAGAAAAGATAAAATACTGTACGACAATGGATTGTAAAACCCTCCACCTTTTGCGCATGCGTTAGTATGGGTTTACTTTGACAAAATGGGAGTGAGGGGAAAGATGAAAGAGATGTTTAGGAGGATGTTAGGAGATGTGCGACCTTAAAGAGTAAAACATATCTATAAATATCACGTGTGTTTTTTCAAGAATATAATCTCTTTAGAAAGATGACAACTTACGAATGCTGCCAGTTTTATTCTTGTCATGGTTTGTTCTTTATTATGCACAATAATAATTTATATCAAATTTGGGAATTATTTTAATAAACTATTTAGATGGTTGCCATATCTTAATTTTTATTTCCAGAATATATTTAGTCGCATTAGCATTTAAGAGGGCTGCTTTGATTCAAGGCAAAAATAGAATTTAATTAATTAAAATTAGTTTTTTTAAGTATAATATGCTTAAATATTTACTTAAATCTAATTAATTAATACAAACTAGTGAAATTTAAATTAAATTCATGTTTGACGTAAAAGCAAAATAATCTGAATTAAAATACATATTTTTTAGGAAGTCATTCTGCCTAATTCTTTCTTAGAGATTGAATATAAGAAATTAAAACATAAAACATCTGAAAAATATTCATTACATTTTCTCTTTGTTTGTGCATTAAAATTTAATTTAAAAAGTGATACATTTCTTAATAATGTTTTTCACTTATTTTTTTCATAATTTCCAATCATTTCTTTGTTGTTTGTAACCATTAATGCGTTCGTTTGTCAAAAATTTAATTAGTTCCTTCATTAAAGTTAATTGAAATTATGGAATTAATACTGTCAGTTTCATAGGGGAATCAACTCATCACCGAAGGGGAGTGGCTTATAACATTAGAATAATCATAATTTAAAATGTTTTATATATTTTTAATTACAATTGTTTTAGCCTCCCTGGCATAAGTTTTCAGGGAAGTATAGGATTTTACCAATTTATAATGATAAAGGAAAATAAGACTAATTTATCATTTTCCTGTAAATACGAATATAAATTTATATATAAATTTCTATATATTCCCCCTGGTCATGCTCGTTATATTTAATAAAATTTTCTTTACATCTTATTTTTATTTGAATTATGAAGCTCTGAATATCATTATTTTGATTAGTGCTCCGAGGAAAAGTATATAGCAATAAACGTTCATAAAGTATGATACTCAAAGTGTTCATAATTCGGACAATTTTAGAAGCAAAAGTGTGCGATTTTTGTTCAAAATATTAATGTCAAGAAGAATAATTAAGAAGACATGATTCAAGAGAATACTTTATCTACATCATTACTAATCAAAAGGAGAGAATAGTTTGAAAATTCCAATTAATTACTGAGTTTGCTATTTAATTTCTCCTTTTCCCTATACCAATTGATACTAAAATTATTGATGATCAATAGCAGGAAATTCTTCAAACTTAGAGCAATCGCATAATAAATCGTTTTTCTTCGAGGAAACTTCCGCAGAAGTCGTTTGTTCTTTCACCGGATATAAAACCTCGAAAAGAAGATAAACTAAAGTAGATAGTGATTTAGAAGGAGAGCGTAATAGCTTCTTCCGTTCGAAAGCAGATACTGCGATGAGATCAGTATTGATGAGCAGATATCGTTCCGCAGATATTCTGTCAGAAAAATCATTATATTTCCAACTGTCTGCAGAAAAAGCGAAAAAGGCAAACGCATTTCGGGACGAGACAAGTGTATGAAAATTTAAAGAGAATGTACAGTTCCGTTAATGAATTATTTTGTGAATTGTTATGAAATTTTTATCCAAATCTGTCTGCTAATTGCTTTTTTTTACTGGAGGTTTCTTTGTGGAAACTATAACCTTTTAGAATTAGTTACTTTCACTCTACTGAGTATTTGTTTAGTAGTTTTAATGAAGTTATGTTTGAAGTCAATTTGTCATAATGTAAGTTGGAGTGATTTCCAAGATTAGTGGAAAAAGAAATTATTAATTTATTAATGAATTTTAAAAATCTTTTTATAAAAAAAGTGAACCAATTATTAAAACAAATGTAACTTTTGTTTAAACTATGATCCACTTAAATTATTTAGATAAATCTTACTTGTATTTAATCATGCACTAATGGAACCAGTCAAAATTAGTGGTTTTAATGTAAACGTAAGAGAAAGGAAATTTTAAGAGTAAAAATATTAGTAATTTATAACCACACACACACATATATATAATGTGTGTGCCTGCACGCCCACGCAAACGTGTATAGGCAGTTGCGTGGACGTATAGAAGAAACTTCTGAAATTTTAAAACATTGATTTATTCTATCCCGGGAGGCATAATTAGTACAAATGAAAAGCGGTAAAGATTCGTCAATCTACATCGCGACACAAGAGCAGAAGAGGCCGAAAGTTTCTATTCAGTAGTTTTTATAATGAGATTTTGATAAGGATTTCTTTGACACGTGTAGATTTAGGAAAAGGAAATTTAGGTATATTTAAATAAATGCGGTAAGCTTTAAAGATTTTAATCAATTCGTTCAGAGTATGAGAGCCTGCTGAATTTACAATTTTCTAGAGCGCATGTTAAAAGCCATTAAATAAAAAGTGAAGTTGGATCAGGAAATAAGAGAACATTTTAGAATGAAGTTAATATGGGTTAAATTAACATGAAAATTAGGAAATTAATTAAGATATAAATTATATATATGTGGTATATCATGTAGTTACTGGCAATCCACCATAAGAAATGAATGTGATACATTACTGTGTTGTGCGTTGATTGAATTTCTTTTATCGGATTCTGAGTGAATACATGAAGTAACTTTATGCCTTCAGCATGGCATATATTTTTACTGTGAATTATCAAAATCTCTTAAAAATACCTTATGCTTTAGTATTTTTGGGTGAAATTAGAAGCATTTATTCGAAGTACTTGAAATGTTGCAAATATATTTTAAATCGGCTGCTGTTGAACATACGATGAAGATAAAAATGTATCCAATTTTCACTCGATGGAATACAAATGTTTTTTTATATGAGTATTTAAAAAAATGTCTTTAGAATAAAATTATTTTCTCAAAAATATTGTAATGCATGAAGTTCTCTGATTTTCTGTTATTTAAAAAAATAAAGTATAAATATCAATTGCGATTATGATTCTTAAAAAACTTTACTCTAACTTGTGAATGATTTTTTAAAAATGATGCAAAATTGCTTTAAGCATTGCGAGTAGTAACTTGGAGGCAAATGGAGAAAATAATTGAATATCTGCAGTATTTTCATTCAATATTAACGAAAATGTTAAAGGAAAAACAGTCTTTTTTTTTGAAACACGGAAAATGATTTTTGCGTTTAAGAAAAATCAACTATTTAATGAATTATCATGAAGCATCTACTTAAACTTTTCATTCGTTATATATTATCTGTGAGGAAAAAAAATTACATAATCTTTTGAGCTGTTTGAATTTTTGAACCACAAGATCTATACATGAATTTTAATTTCAAACTACTGCATTTATGATAATTAATAGAAAGATTTCATGAGCAACAAAGAAGAAATAAAAACAAAAATCATAGAGGTACAAAATTACAGCGCAGTGCACAAAAGCATGAGAACTATATATTAATGAAATAAAGTAAAACCATTGTAGCAGAATTATTCATTACTAAAAAAAAAAAAAAGAATGCAGTTACTAACACCATGAAATATGAATGAAAACAAATGTTTCATAACCATTATGGAGAAAGAAAAAAAACCTATTGCGAATTCGTTAAATTCTTTAACAAATTATAAATAACACTATTGTATTATTTGAACACTATTGTATTATTTGGTTTTCAGTTGTTTATAATAGCACTTACTTGATAGTTAATAAATGATGAAATAATTAAAACTGAATTATACCATCTAATATTTTGGAAAGTTTAGGTGTTTTCCTTATAGAAATACTATCTATATGTTTGCAATGGTTCCCTTGAAATGACCTCTATTGTGATCTCTAGAATATCATTGATCATTCAAAAATGTATATAATATAATGTTTTGTATATATTATATCAGGTTAATTTACTGATTAGCAATCCAGTTTAAAGGGGACAGAAATGTGTATATGAATATATATAGATAGATATACAGAAATTTCTTTTTAAAAATAGTTTCGTTTATCATTCTTCGTTTACATATGGTATTTAGTAAATCAAGTGTAGAAATCAAGTATAGGAAATATGGTATAGAAAGATAAAGAATAATTAATTCTCTATCTTCCTACACCTTAAAAATAATAATTCTTTTTTCTTTTTCTTTCTCTTTATCTTTTTAAATTTACCAATTTGGTCCTATTTCCATCTCTTGCAAACATACAACACTGCAGATATCATATACACTGAAGCAAGAAAAATACAGTGAAAACATTGAAGATCAACATAAAACAATCTTCTTCAAATTCGAGGATTCGCCTAAACTGGAGAGTTGAGACAGGCGAAATGTCTATCGGGATTGGTCTTTCACTTACTGGACATGAAACCAAATCTGCCCTATAACCGTATCTGGATAATCAGACCCATGATTAATGGGTCTAAATGATAACGCATGGTGACAACTCCTGGTTTCGCCATAGATTTACTTAGGTCATGCATTATTAATGCATAAAATGATAGCCAAAATTTCGAAACTGCTACTTAGTAAATAAGTTCAGACATACAACTGATTGGTTAGAATAAAAAATAACAATGAAAATCTGTATCTGTATTATGCAAAATACATTTTCTAGAAAAATTTCAGAAAATTTTTTTTAATCCATAAAGAATAATAAGTATTTTATGAGACTAATGAATAATTTACTTTCATTGATTTTTAATAAACTATTGGATGTTGTTAGAAATCATTATTTAAGGTAGATTTATCTGTAACAATATAAGATTTCAAAAACTATATTAAACTAATCAAATTAAAGTGATTGCAAAACAACAGATTGATATTTTAATAATCATATCACATTTTTATATAGGAAAGAATTAAAGTTATGTTGAAGAGAATTATAAAATATTATCTTCCAAAGATAAATGACAGTTTATCAGAGTTTTCAAAGGTAGATTTTATTGTATTTAATTTTGAGTAATTATCTGAATTATAAAACACTGATATTTAGCTAAAATAGCTTATCCTTGTATAAATCACTTAAAGAATCATGGAAAATAATACTCTAAGGTTGAAAATAGATAACATTTTTTACAAAGTTTTGATTTTACTAAAATTCTACGATTTAGATATACCTAAATTTTACTAACTTTTCGAAGTTAGAGCTTTAAATAAAATTTTTCATTCTTTAAAATGATATTTTTAGTGAAGGCAAAAAAATATATAAAATGCACAAACTAGTTCCAAAGTAGTGCAAAAAGTTTGATATAAAAATTTTCAAATATTTAAAGCCTTTTGAAAGTTTGAAAAAGTTTAATAAATTAAGCACTTTTAACACATTATTTTATAGATTGTATTATAACAAATAAGACAAATTAATCTAATTCGAAGTTAGGTGAGTTTTACTTTGTTAACTTTTACTTCCGTACTAATTGTACATTAATTCCTGTCAAATTTAAATAATTTTGTTAAAGATAAAAAAAAAACGTACATCCATCTGTTAAAAAATTATCTATTTCAACAAAACTCATATAAATTAAGTAATATTTTCAAAATTATTGACTGATGTGATTTCAACTGCATAAAAAAAAAACCCCATAATATTTTTTAAAGCATCTCAAAAGCTGAATGTGAAAGTTAAAATATATGTAGATGTTTCGCATTTTTGAACTTTTATTTTCTCATATTTTTAGAATATTCTTCTTTCCTTTTAACTTTCCATCCTTATGAAACATAGTTTGAGTAGGAAATAACACGAGTCTAGAAACGTGTCCAAAAAAGGAAACAACATATAAGCATGAAATAAAACAATGATATATAGGCATTGCTATGACGTATGATGGAAGAGAGAATATGGCACACGTAGGACCACTGCTTCCAGGATCTACTTTAAAACACAATTTTAAGCGCCTATTTTGATGAATGCTTTTGCTTTCATTTATTTTTTTCTGTTTCGATGAATTTGTTTGAGTGCATTTCAAACTTTTTCACGTGAAAACTTTTTATAGCAGAGACAAGTGTAAAATAAATGTTTTTGTAGCTTACACTGGATAAAAGGCTATGTAAAATTTTAAATGCTGCTTTTATTCTTTGTGTACGAAAATTTCAGAATTCACATACATAGAATAATTTTACCATTTTGTCGTTTCATTGCTATAGTTTTATTAAAAATTTGTTTTAACTATGTTAAGTTGTTGAAATTGGAAGTTCAAATGAATTAGAGTATTAAAAAAATGTTAAAATAAAACTTTTTTAAATGCAACTGAATAAAACTTATGGAAAAACTGCAAATATGGAAAGAGCGTAAAAAAAATTATTCTGAAAAATTGTCTATAAGTGTTATTTTATTTATTGGTATGGAAATGATCTTCTGTATTAATCTACTGTATTAATTTTTTCCCCTTAAAATAAATTTATTGATTTGAAAAAATTCTGATATAAGAACGTAATTTTAAAATTCTTCATTAGAAATTATCGATATTCATAATGATTGGTGAATAATATAATTGCGGAGTGATATTATAAGTGCGTAAATATTTGTTTAGAGTTGTTAAGAGTTTAAATACAAACGCTTCGAAAGCGTGGTGTTTTGACGTAATATCTTATGGCTTCATTTTTTACATTGTTTCAAAATGTGAATCTATTTCAGTCCCTCCTTTCATATGTATGACTAGAGAATTGCAGAATTTGAAAAATATTTCTATAGAAAAGTTAGAAGAGTATGTAGGCGATTTTATAGTAAGACTAGGTGCATCAATATTTTAGGATAAATAGGGTTGAATCTCAGGAATTGACTCCATTACACATTAGTTTCCCCTATCTTCTACAGGCCCTCTGTAATCTGTTTCAGGCTGTTCAGCGCTTCACTCTCAAAAACCGGCTAGATTGTAGAATCATCAAGTAAACCTTCTCGCGAACGCTTAATTTATTGGGTCGAGTGCCCTTCTATTAGAATGGAGTGAATGCATGTGAGTGATGTACCACCCCAGGTGTGCTCATTGTTATCTAACCTCCATCAAAATTTAGGATTCCAATTCAAAACAAACACCGTGATACTTCAAAAAAAGGATAATCATAACTAATCTAAAGAATCAGATCCTAAAGATTATTATTGAATCCATTAAGAGTTTCACATCTTATTCTGTATGATTCGAGATACAATTTTGATAGGTAAACAATTTAAAAATGACTAAGCTAACTAATTTAAATAAAATATTAATATTTTAATAATATAATGGGCATAGATATTAATTATAAGATTATATTATGAGTTGGATCAATTTTTAAATATGTTAGAGAACATGACTTCCTATCTAAAAAATATAGCATAAATTTAAAAATTGAGTAGAAAACATTGAAAGGTAAAAGAAGAAGAGGTTCTCCTTGATTCATATGAATTTGCACATTTGATTTTAAGAAATATTGATATTCTATAAATCACTTTCTTTAAATGCTTAAAATCAATATTCTGATTAGATCTGATTAATGATGACTGGTGGAAATCAGTAATGATTTTTCAGACATGAAATATTAAAAGTTTCGGCGATTATAAAAATTTTATTTCGTTATCCGTCTTTTTTTCTGTCTGGAATTTTAATTATCTTTTGGAAACTATGTTCTTATTTATCAAGCCTGGATTGTCAAGGTGAAAAATATTTTGATTCAACCTGGATGGAACCATTTAATTTTTAAATTACGCTCTTTTTTAATATTAAATAAGGCAAAATTTAGTTTTGCCAGCAATTGCTTTCAACTTCTCCAAGAAATCATGCATTGATAATCGATACGCTTCTACTAAGTTTAAATTAACTTTCCAATGCCAAATGTTCAAAAAGTTTTACATTAATTTTCATGTAAATAAAAGATGAGATGAAGTTTAATTTAAAACCTTAGCTCGTAAGTGCTACTTTTACAGCAATTTTAAAGTCAAATTAGTTTTTTAAATTGCCTCTTATGATGTTAGCATTTTTGATGATGTTAGCATATGAATTACATTTCATGATGTTAGCATTTTTAATCGAATAGTAGCTTTAAAGGCGCTATTAATAACTCGCGATTTGAAGTTCATTACATATGCAATGAAAACATTGCGAATCAGCACAGAAAGAAAAAAATGGCAGATGTATGAGTTCTGAAGAATTTATCCTGCTGCGTGTGTTCTGATGATGAAAAAATATAAACTCAATTTCGAATGAAAAAATGTTACTTTAATTTTTATAATATTTTATATTAACAAAACAAATTTAATTCCCAACAATAATTAATTAGCAGCTAATGATATATAATTTAAACATAAATGAACCAAGAAAAAATTTAAAATGAAATTTAATATAAGTTAAATTATTTAAAATTATAAGAGATGCAAAATTTGAACAATTTGATTTGCTTCAAGTAAGAATAACATCTAGTACATTTTATAGTTCATGTTTTTTTATCTATATAGATCAGTCAAATTGTCATCACATCAAAAACTGATGATAGTGGATAATATTTTTATTACTTTAAGGTACTGGGTTAGAGATTATGGTTGGATATATGTATGACTAAAATTATGAAACTTCTGTCAATTCTAAATAACTTTTAACTATAAGTGTTCTAAGCAAATAATTCACAAAACTATTCATCCTTCGTATATTTACTTGGAAATATCGTATGTTTCGTATTATATATGGAGAAAACATTTTGTATTCGTCTTGAACAAATTTACTTTGATCGACTTCATCCAGATTTTCTCCTGGATCTACAATTAGGATATTTTATCAGTTTTATCTATCTAATTTCATTTATGCTGCTTGATTCGTTTCTTAATTCCTTTGTGGATTAGCATTTTGGATACACACGAACAGATTGATAGATTTCTGCTTCACTAATTGTATTAAAAATATAAAAGAAATCTGCGATGTTAATGAAAAAATTATATATAGAATATCATCCATTTAGCTTACCGCATTTTTGAGTTGTCCTGTTCTGAATTAATTGCTTGACATGACAAACTTAATTTCTTAATTTAATCCTATTTGACATTCTATTCGAGACAATTATTTTATTTACTATAAAATATAAGGGCATCTGAGATAATGCTGAGTTTTTTTTAAGTGATTTCTACATTTTAAATTTTTTTATACGTTCACTTGATTGCAGATTTAAAATTAAAAATTCAGTAATTCGAAGCGCGAGCCAAACTCGTCATTGTATGTGAAAGGGGTTAATAAACATTATAGCATTAATGTTTTTGGACCAGCATGCTTCAGAATTGGACGGCTTCAAGTTCGAAACCCAATTCCAACAAAGAAGCACCACAATCTCTCGCATATTAAATCTATCGGGTTAAATATTCACTTTCTAGTGTGGTGTGGAATTTTTAATGTCGCTTTGGGGATCATCCTCGTCATGCGACCAAGTTTCTTTATTACCCTAAGAATAGCCCTTGTATTATTTTAAACATATTTAAATTGTCAAAATCTAAAGCTCGAATTTTTCGAAGATTATAATATTTTCTCTTCGTGTGGGAGAATTTATATACTATGTGAGAGAAGTTGTTAAAAATATGTCTAAGGAAGTTGAGCGTCAGTTTCGGCTTTGTTGTTTCAGGCGAGTGAGAGAAACGCCATTAAGACAGTAGCTGACTCCTGAAAGTTGCTGATGGCAGTATTAGTCCGTGCTATTTATGAGAAGCCATCTAAATTGCACAATTCAGTTTTTGTATTTTGATTCCCAGTTGTCATATTTTGTTTCATTCGCTCTTTTTTTCCCTATTCGCTTTCCTTGCATCTATTTCCAATCTTTTTCCGGTTCAAAATAGAATTTTAACAAGTGCGGGTGCGAAGTGGCATTGTGATTTTCTTTCTCCCTTCTGACTTTAGCTGGAAAGTGTCCAAATGTCTCTTTCTTTTGTTTTAAGCTTTGAAATAAAATTTACGACCGACAGATTCTGGTTTCTTTTGCCAGCTATGAATATAATAAACAAATGGACTAGAAGATAGTTTTTTATTAATAATTTGAAATTCATTTGTGTTGGAAAGTAATAATATGCAAATTTTAGAAAATATTCTGGTTTTCTTCATAAAATTATTTTTTTTTCTTGTAAGGAGAACAGAAGAGATCACATTTTAAAATATTCGAATGGTCTCTTGTGGCTTAGTATTCTCTTATTACCCAGTTCTAATATATTTTTTCTTCAGAATTTTGTTTCACGCATTTTATGCAGATGTAATAAATTATATTTCAGTTAAACAAAATAGTTGTTTTTTATGTTTGATCAAGTTGTATATCGGTGATATAAAAACTTGTATCAAAGATAAAGTTGTCGATACTCTAAAATACTTTTTCGCAGAAAATAATCATTCTTCCTGAAATCTTCAGTGCAAATATTTTGTCATGCATAAAGTAGCGATCGATTTTAACATGTGTATTGTAATTTTGCACATGCTTTTAAAGTTTCACAAAAAAAAAATATTATTACTGACTTTCGGAGAATATTTAAATCTTTCCCATCTAAATTTGGAAACAAAGCCTTAACAGAAAATGTCAAATAGCTTGTAATCTCGATGTTTTAGCCAAAATTCATACTCTGGCAAATTATGCGTAGGAAATAGATTCATGGCATCAAAAAAGGACGTTGCCATCGGAAGTTTCAAAGTTTGTTTAATTTTAAATATGTAGACTATCTCTACGATAATTTTTTGGTTCAATTTTTGGTATGCATTACTAACTTTAAAATTGTATTTTTAGTTTTCAAATACCGTGATCTACAGTGGAATAAAGTTGGGTGGTTCTATTTTTCTGGTACTGCACTAAATATATTGAAGTATAATTCATTATTTCGTTGAAATGGATGTTTATTGCGAATAAAGACTTAAAATGAAAAAAAGATTTAATTGAAAGGAAAAATTAAAGAGGTAATGCTAATTTCCACTTTGATGCACTAGAATAAATGTTTGTTGGAATAAACTGGCAATATTTAGCTAAAAAAATTAGAATAAAATGTTTAGCTAGAAAAAGAGTTAAAATAAAATGTTTGACTTTATGACTTAATTAGTAAAGTCAGATTTTTTTTATTACTACACTGGAGGGTTTACTTGCTGGAATCGAAATATTGAGAAAAATAGTATTTAGATGAAAATTTTAATTGATATATGCAATTATTCATGGAATTTTTTAACACTCAAAAGCAATTTCTTATGCTGGTTTTATTGATGCAGTAAATTATATTCCATTTGCTGTATTTCCGATATGATTAAGAACATTTCAAATAAACTTTAAAAATAAGTTTTATTTCTGTGATTAAATCCCTAAATTTTAAAATTAAATTGAATTTTTAAATTTCAAATTAAAATTTCATTTTCTTAGAACATATACCTAAATATTATTTATTTAGAATATGTAGTTTGATTCTGAACGCTTTTAGGGAGAGAAGTTAATATTTTTGATAATGTAATAAATTTGCAGAATAACAATTAGTTTTCTAAACAGCAAAACTTTTAACAATCTACAATTACTGGAACAAACTTTCCTGGTAAAAATACATAATTTTTCTGTCCTATTAATTACTTTGACATGGATTAATTTATGTCGGGTTCGATGAAATATGAAATTTTATCTAATTAATTTTCGCATGCACTTGCTTGACAAAATCTGTTATACCAGGAATGGGAGATATTAATTTTGTTTATCAGTGGATAGCTCCAATTTACAAAATTATATTAGCCTTGATTTTATAAGATTTTCGTTCCGTCATACAGCCGTGGCACATGCAAATCATCAATTATATAGGATTAAATTTAGCACCAGTGTCCGATTCCTCGAAGTAGGTTAAAAGTTCTTTAATAGAGCAAAGTTAAGAAATTCCTGGTATACTTTATTTAGAGATTATTAATTACTCTCTAATGCCTTGGTAATTAAATTATTACATCAATAGTTTAGCAACTTTTGATTAAAAATGACATTAATTTCGCGAATACTTGCATGCATTCACATATTAAAAGATGTTATTTTCGAGGTAATCAACCAAAAACAACAATATAAACAAATGAAAATAAAGAAAAACAAGCGTATGAAGTATTCGTCCTATACATAACTACAGGAAAATAAACTTTTCATGGAAGTATTCATACTCTGTTGTTCCTATTTGATATTTTCATATCGTGGTATCATCTTGAAATTTGAGACATGAATTTTGAAATTCTCCTCTGTATTAATGTGCCCACTTCATCTTATATTTCTTTATTTTAAATATATATATTAGAAAAGGTAGCATTTAAATAACACTTAAACTATTTCTACACGCTTTAAGCTAACGTAACTTATTTTTGTAGAAATGCATTTTTGAAAACGATTTTTCATTCTGTACATGAAGTGTTAGAGCTTCAAAATTCAATACACTTAACCATTCTTACTGACAATACACTATCGTATTTTGTTTTGAGAATTTAATTACGGGATGCAATGGGCATGTTGAAAGGTCTCTTCCGCGGGATAGAAGGGCTCCAAGTTCGAGACTGGATTCCAGCGAGTCTGGTTAATGTTAAATCCATCGGGCCATCCATACCCTCTCGTTGGTATAATGCGGAAGTTTGGAGAAGGGAGTGCCGACTTTTGTCGTCCTCGTTATCTGCGGTTCAAAATTACCCCAAAATAGTCCTAGTGTAGTTTTAAAACTGGACGCTAATATGACTAACTAAGTAAAATAAACTCAGAATTTAATTACTGGTTTATTGATTGATTAAATTCTGATTCCATACAATGGGGGGGGCATCTGTTAATGGACTCCAAGTTTACCAGTAAAAAACGTATTTTTAAAAATTCTGCGTTTTACATTTTTTATAAAGTTGTTTTTAAAAATACTTTTTAGAGAAATGTTATCATTTTTATTTTCAAGTCCATTGCAATAGTGAAAGATTTCTTTAATTGTCAAGGATTATTATGAAAACTTCTTCACCTTTCTTCTTTTCATTAGATTTCTTAAAACATACTGTTGAGAAATGAGCCACTAAATTGTTTCTTGTTTTTAAACTCCTTATGATTCAATTTAATGCAATGCAATAATAGAATGAGAAAGTTTAGAAGAAGTTCTTTCAAATTATAATGAAATTTTTACGATTTTCTTCGAATGTGAATATTTCATTGACAAAATCTCTAGTTTTGATCACACGCTTTTAGTCTGTTGTGCTAACAGACTTGACGAAAGCAATAACAATTCCAATTCTCTCTGACATTATTACTGGTTCTTCAAATTCCGTCTATAAGCGCTATTTCTGGATCCTGTTGGCAATTTCAGCATCGACTGTCATTACAGGCAGACGATATCTCGACACATTCAGTGGACCGAGAGAAAAACTGGCTTCTGGAGATAAAATTTCTGCTTCGAAGGCAGGCATTAGAGATGAAGATCTTTCACTCGCGAATGCCAGAAATGGAAATATGTATATGGATGACGGATGTCCTCTCATTTTTTTTTCATAAGAAAAATCGACATTAACGCAAAAAGCATTAAATCAAGATTCGTGAATATTTTTCTGTTGCAACAAGTATTAGAGAAAAGCATATGTGAAGCGGTTGTAACACTTTAAAAAACACTTAAAAAAATCAAATATACGTTCAAAGAATTTACTAGCTTCCTTCAAATTATGTTACAAATTGTAACTAAAAAATAACTTTTTAGAATTTGAAACGTTATAAATATTAATTACCATTCTTTTACATTATTAATAATTATTAAATTTGAAAATTATTTTTATTATATAGTAATAGAATTATATGTTCAGAACCTTCTTTAATAAAAATTTAATGGCCGCTCACACAATATGTTTCAGCTTCCGACCGGAGTGTTTCAGATTAGAGACCTGATTCCACCGAAGAATGTAAGCGGGTCAAGTGCCCGCTTACATTCTTCGTCTGGTCCAAACGTCCTCCCGCTGGTGTGATGTGGAAGTTTACAGAGAAGGATGTCAGTTCAGGTGTCGTCCTCGTCACCTGACCATGGTTCAAAATTACAAGGTCCGTCCCAAAATATCCTTAATGTTGCTTTAAAACGGGACGTTAATATAACTAACTAACCAGAACAATTATTAGTGACAGCCCACTCAACATGTAGGTGATGCTACCATTGTTATTTATGTGTATGTTTACACATATAGAATTATTTCTTGAACTTATATAAAGTTTTTAAAAATTAATTCTTCAAAAATATTGTCACCTCTGGCGACTTGAACTGCATAGACGTGCGGCTATTGAAGTATTCATAGAAATAAATTTCCATTTGATTTCCAATGAAATATATTTTCAGTCGTTGAAGAATCAAATACGCGGAATAATGTTTGCTTTTATAAAGCAAAAATTTAATCAATATAAAAAGATTAACCAGTTATCTTATTTTAGTTTTATTACAGAAAGTAGAAGATCAAACACTTGCACTTTTTTTCCCCCTGCTATACTTGTAACAGTCATAAGTACTTTTTTTGATTTAGCTACAAAATATTTGTACTTTTTCCATGCATCACAGCTTTATATAGAGAGGGGAGCTCCAGTGATTTTTAGAACTGAATTAAAACTGTAAAGAAATTCAACTTAGAGATAAGACAATTTATAATTAAAATTTGAGCATCACGGTCATTCAAGCAAAACTTCTTTAAATGAATTCTAATTTCATTCAAGATTCATCACTTCATTCAAGTTCCTTTTCGCAAAGCTTTTGAAAAGGTTTCTCTTCGTGGGTTCTATAAAAAGAACTGTTTCAAAAGAGTTGAAAACTTTCAATAAAAAAAAAGATGACGATCTTGAAAGAAAACTGAAAAAGAATTCGAACAACACTTTTCAAAAAATTTCGCAATTCAGTTAATGAAGAAATTTATTGATAATTATTAACTAAATGAATTCCGATAGAAAATCGATGTGTTCATCTTTAAAACTTTCTATTCAGGCTGCCTTTAATGAATTCAGATTCTAATTTTAAAAGCAAATACTTGTATAATAGAATTTTTTGGGAATGCTTTTGATATCGTCTTTGTTTTTTAAGTAAAATAATACATTTTAGTGAAAAGTAATGTTACTTAAGTAAAGGTAGATATTAATAACTGATTTCCTAGAACAATTTTTAAAATTAAAATTGAGAAATGAATTTTTAAAAATCATAAAATAGTATTCTGAAGTTAAAAACTTTTCTACACATCATTGCAAGCAAAACAGAAGAATCATCCTTAGAAATAGAAATTTTTCCCAGTATTACTTATGCTGTTAGCAGCTCTTAAAATGGTATTATGACTTTTGCATACAGATACATTTAGGTACGATAAATATCTATCACGCACAAACATTTTATTGTTGAGCGGCCTTGGGGAGTGATTAGTGTATGTTAACAATGCTGAATAGTGTAGATTAATTAGAATAAATGTTAATATGACTGTTGGCAAGAATTTTTAGAGTGTAGATGAAGTAAAAAAATTCATTGGTTTAGTTCTTAAGCCCTTTTCCAATGTCAACTTCGATGTCATGATATTATCTAACTTTCGTTAGTTAATAGGCGATAATAATATCTGATATATTGTTAGGGGGCCACGGTGACCTGATGGTAAGGTCTCGGCTTCAGAACCGTATGGTTTCAAGCTCGAGAACCGATTTCACCAAAGAACCGTTGTGTAAGCAGATCTGGTGCACGTTAAATCCGGCGAGGCTAAAAGTCCATCCGCAGGTGTGGGGCGGAAGTTTGGAGAGGGGCTGCAAGCTCAGGTGTCGTCTTCGTCATCTGATCATGGTTCAAAACTATGATGCCCGCCCCAAAATAGTCCTAGTATTGCTTCAAAACGGGACGTTAACACAACTAAACGGGATATATTGTTAACTGGAGTATAGTCTTCTAGATATTCCATCATATTCTAGTTAATAATATAAATGACATGATAAATTTTTGTATAAAGCTTTTTTTTTCTATGTATTATAGTATAATTTATGCAATAAGTACAATGATCCAGTTTTGCAATTTTAAGCTAAAATGTATATCAATGATCGCAACTGTGTTAGAAAATATTTTTCAGTTAGACTTTTATCATGTGAAAACATAAAGTTGTTTTGTTTAGGGTTTTTGATGCCTAAAAATGCACTAGCAGAAAATTGTCAATTTATCACTTTTGAGCATCAATTCTTTGCTTTTAGGGTTATTACAAAATGAAATGGAAGGTATTCACATTTGGAGACTTATCGCCAACAAAAAGTTACAACTTTGCGGGAATGTCTGCCATGTACTCGATTCTCCTGTTTAGCCAATAAAGGGAAGGGTCGTAAGAAGTTAACGATCGAAAAAGTACAGAGAGGAAAATGGGAAAGTACGCGAAACAGTGAGGCAAGAGTATATAATTTTTTACTTTTTCTATACAATTTATACAACGAAGATATATTGTAATAGCTTAAACAATGAGCCAAGAGACTTGAATGAGTCTAAAAAATGAAATTATTTTTGATTTTGCTACAAAAATTTTTAAATTTTTCCATGTGTCACAGTTTTATATAGAGACGGATCGCCAGTGTTTCTTTAGAAGTGAATTAAAATTCTAAATAAATTCAACTTGGAGATCAAGAAAATTTATAATTAAAATTTGAGTATCAGGGCCATTCAAGAAAAACTTCTTTAAATGAGCTGAGGCTAATTTCATTCTAGATTTATTTACTCATGAAATGAAATTCCCTGTGAATGAGCGAAAAGCGTAAATATTTTATAATGAGTATTCACACAAATACTCTCAATATCCTTGAAGCGAAACTTCTTTGGCAACTTCCGGCATTCAGTCTCACTCGACTGAAACTAACTCATCCTCTGGAGGTTGGAATTGCTCAGAGGAAAATTAAGTCTGTATTCTGCTTGGATTACTTTGGCTATCTCTTTCAAAAGTATATGAAAATGCGTAGGTGGGTAGGAAAGTAAATGACAAGCAAACAATCTTTAGAGTTTCTAAGCTATAGTTACAATCCTTTTATAAAGTTTTACCTTTAAAGATTTGTTAAAATACGGGTATTAATATACAGACGAATAATTCCGTGTAATTTTTAAGAGATTTTACGTAAATTTAGCATAGAAATCCTTGCGAGCCAAATTTGAAACAGAACAGAATTTTATTGGGATATATTAACGAGAAATCCTGCATTGATTAACAGAGTTAAATATAAGAAATATATTCATAACAATAAAGTTCTTTATTTAGGTTTAATAATGTTGTTTTATAAAATAATAGACATATCACTATTTAAGAAAATTTGCTTAATAGCCGAATGGCTTTTTGAATTTTTGGTTCATATATTATATTTCCCTGCAAAGTAGGAGCTTACAGTTTTGGAACTTCAGAATTTAACACTACAATCGTATGCAAAAAAAAAAAACTATTTTAAAAAACAATGAAAAAATTATAAAAATACGGCGCTTTGTTTTTTTATATTAATAAAAACACAAAGCGTTAAATAATTCTCTATTCACTTGCGTTTATGAGACTCACTTGTTAATGAATAAGTAGATTTTTAATTTCAAAAAAAGTTAAGAAATGAGTTATCAAATATTTTGCCATCCCTCTTGAAAATTTATCATTTAAAAAATGTTTTTCTTATTATTTAATCGAGAAACACTTATTTTATTTAGAAACATGAAAGTTTTAAGATGTTTTACAGTTATTTACTTCCTAAATTCTGCTGTTTCTAAGACCTTCTTTGTAGTTTTTCTTATGCGAAATATAGAAAGTATTGTTATGATAAAAAGAATCTCGATGTCGTGATTTCGACGAATCTCTATTTTTCACACCTCCCTGCTTTTGAAAAACACATTTTTTTCGTTTTATTTGTCAGTTGGTGAACACGATAATTCAAAAACACTTTGATCTAAATGAAGGAAATGGTACATAGGTTTTAGATCATATTCGTAAAATTATAAAAAAAAGGGAATAAAATCCATTATGAAGAAATCTGTTCTGTCCGGTTGTTTAAAATTGAATTACATGATAACTAGAAAAACAGTTTGTTATATAAAATTGGTAATACAGATGTAACATTTAGAATATAAATTCTTAATTAATTTTGAACCAAATTGGTCAAAGAGTTGATTACTTATCGGTCTGAATTTTCGTATACATGTAAATGCAATAACTCATAAACGCAATTATTTAAATTGAATGGATTCCGTCGTGACTGCAACTGTAATTCCGAATTAAATTTTGATTACCATCAATTGGATAAAAGACTTTCAAAACGCATATTTGGTAAAAATGTTAGATTCCCACCAAATGTTTATATTTTTTAACCATTGTTCGCCAATGCTTTGAAAATCACTTCCAGCCTTAATCACCCATCAGGGGCTCACCTACTATAGGTGAGTGTTGGTGTCCCAACCCCGAGGTACCCAGGGATCTTTACTCCCTTTAAGTTTACTCTCCCCTACGCCTTTTACTGTCTGATTGATCCTACCTTCCCTCGAGGGTAGGCGAGGGAGCTCTCCATGAGAAGCTGTCGCCGCTCTGTTTGCTTCCTGCTTCTCATGGACAGCAAATACCCCTGCGTGTTTGCCGTGCGTGGCCACCTATTAGACGGATGGCGCACTGTGGTCCCCGGTGTATTAATCATTTGGTACCTAGTCACCGGAGTGGCTAGTCTGCTAGGGATCAAGCGAAGGGGTTACTCCTTGGGCTTGTCGTTAAAGGTGGTCACTGTCCCCGGGGGTAACTCCGAGCGTATAGGTAACCGATCAGCAAGGTAACCGATCAGCACTATGGTAAGTACTGAGGCTGGAAGTTCCCAGAGTCAGTGGCTGCCATCCCTTGTTGGGCTCCGTGGTGGACGGTGCCGTCGGGCCTGAATTTCTACCAATGTCGTATGGGCAAACGGAAATCTGCTCCCTTCAGTAGGCAACAAATCGTTTCAAAAAACTCAATTGCAGCTACCTTTCCAACTTTTTTTCTCATAAAAAGAGTTTTCAAAACGAATCAGACTTTTCATTCAGTATCTCCTTTCTTAGTTGAAAAAAGCATCACTGGAAATATCGGGGAAGTAAAATGCATCAAGAAGCTTTGTTCCGGAGACTTGCTAGTGGAAGTTCTGTCCCGGAAACAATCGCGACATATAATGAAATTGAAGTCATTCACTGATATCCAAATCACCGTTTCTCCGCATGTTCCTTTAAATTCTTCCAAGGGAGTCATCTCCTGCGGAGAAATGTTCAATGATGAAGAGGAAGAAATTGTCAAAGAATTGAAAAGCCAAGGGTTGAGTCATGTAAGACATATATCAATACGGAGAAATGGCGAACTCCATAAAACATACATTTGATTTTGACATTTTGGTTTTCAAAACTGCCAGAACATATTAAAGCAGGGTATATGCGTCTTCCAGTAAGGCCGTATATCCCCAGTCCACTGCCTTGTTTCAAATGCCAACGTTTTGGGCATTCTAAAACTTCTTGCCGTGGGACACTGACTTGCGCCCGTTGTGCAGATGTCGATCATGACAGTTCTCAATGCAACTCTGTTTAAAAGTGTGTAAACTGTAAAGATGAACACACGTCGTATTCTAGAAATTGCCCAACATGTGTGCTTGAAAAAGAAGTAGTAAGTACAAAAATAAAAAATCAGATATCTTACACCGAAGCTCGGAAACTTGTGAAATCCCAAACTCCTACAGGTACTAGCTACGCTTCCATAGCTCAGACAAAGACTAAGCAGTCAAAATCTTTTAATATATCGAATGATTCTTTGGATTTAGAAAAATCAGTTGCAATTCCCGACACAATCTAGATCTAATTTAACTAAACTAAGTATTACTCAGAATGAAAGTGTGTCAGTTCCACCCTGCGATGTTACGTCAGCTTCACAGGATTTGCCTGATTTTCAGTTAGTAACAAAGAAAAAGAAATATAAAAAAACTCTGAAGACCGCAGTTGGAAACCAAAAGGAATCAATATCAGAAAAATCCAAATTTTGGGTAACCTCGCCTATGCAGGTTCCGACTTCTGCCACTAAACAAATCTACGTCAACACATGTGGCAAATCATTCCAATGCTGTACATAAAACTGATTATTTACCAGCTTCTACGATTTCTGACCTCATTTCGATAGACGATAATTGTAACAACAAAAGTGGCAATGATATCGGGTCGTCTGTGGCTGAAGACGCTATAGACTATGACCGAAACGAAACTATTGAGGAAACTTCCCCTGATTGATCTGCAAGAAAAACCAACAGTAATATTTAAAACCCCTACATCAACTGATAATCTTACTGTTAAAGAAAAATTAAACAGTCCATTTCATTGGGTTAATTTTAAAACATTTCATCCTAAGACAATTAGTACCACTGTCCATGACAAGTACCCAAAGAAATATCATGTCAAAAGACTGCAATGATTTTGTATCCCTAATTTAGACATTATCATTTGTCTATTGATTTTATTAATATCTTTAGTAATTTCTTGAATTTTTATCTTGTTATCTTAATTTGCATATAGTTCTCCATATTTTAGATTTTATGTCATGTGTATGATTGATCTTTTATTCATGAGTTTCTAAATACTTTCCATTTTTACCATTTGATTGGCGCAGTTTAGCCACACATGGCTCTTGCGCCATTAAACCTCAAACAAACAAACAAACAAACAAACAAAGAAACCCAGTCTTAACCAAGATTTACAATTTTATATGAGAAAGTTTCGAGGAGAGCCCTTCCATTTGTTCTATATGAGTGAAATTCTGTTTACGACTTAATTCCAAAATTGTAAATTTCTATCAAATTTTGAGAGAATTTGAATCGGAGAAAGTCTGTCGGTCCAAATATATGCTAACGCGATAACTACAAAACGAAGAGTTAGATCGGTTATATTCAGTACACCTATTTAACCTCCTAAGTGTAAATACCAAATTGATCTTTAAGTTGATCAAGAGGTTGATTGTCTGTCGGTTTGTACTTTTGCATACATATAAACTTGATAACCCAAAAACGCAATAACTTAAATATATGAAATTTGGTTTGTGATCTTGTGATTACAATTGGCGTTTCGCATAATATTGTTACAAACCTGTAAAGTTGCTTCCCAGCACTGTTAGTTGAATCACTGGAAAGACCGTTTTACGATCAGCCCTGGGGGGGTTCTGATCGGGTGCAGCGTCAGCAATTTTAGAGCTTGGCGACAAACTTGGCGACTATGACAACAAAATAGATATTCATGGAAACTTCGAGAATTTTAAAGAATCATCCAATGGGACCAATTGATTGGTTCCGAACTTCTCGGCCCGCCTCACGGGAGCTATAAAAGGTCGAAACTTCGACTGTCGACGATTCCTTGCAACTTGAGATTGCCGTTAGGAGTAGCCACTCGTGTAATAGTGTATCGGCAGCTGGATACAGCTAAAGCGAGGAGACAGTGGAGAATTTTAGCCGTTTGGAGGGACCTATGTGACTGTAGAGTGAATATACAAACATTCCCTCTCCTGCTGAATTCTGTCTGGCCGCTTTGTGTGCTGTGGCTGTTATTACTACCGATTACGACTTGTGGGCTACTGTTTGTTGAAGTGTGCTACTGTGAATTGTCTGTCTTCGTCTCGGCTGTATATATTTGTCATCTGTGTATTCGTCTCTTCATGTGTAATAAAAACGTCGTCTTTTCTACTAAAGGGCTGTTCATTTCTGCATCGGTCATCAAATCAAAAAGACGGAGGAAGTAGAATTCGTAGCAATATTTCGGTTTCAATCGGTATCTAAATAACATAAATAGGGTACTAGTGGCCTTAGAGGGTATCAATTTAATCAGGTATTATCGATTTTCGGGTACTATCAACCTTATATCAAAAATTAATAACCGAAAAATCGTCAAGGGATACATGATAGATTCAAGAAAAATGCTGAAAATCGGCCTAAGATCAATATGTCATAACCTTTGTTCGCCAATGTCATCTTAGACATTCGGGGCCTTGCCTAATTTCTACAGTTTTATGCCAGAGGTTATACAGAATATTTTGGAGTGACCACTTCCATTGGCTTAAAATTTACGGCTGCTGCATTATGTTAATATGCTAAAAAAACAATATCTAGCTTTTTTCTTCAAATTATTGTGAGCAATTTTTATGTTATTAATAGTTGATTATCAATTCTTTCACCTAAAAGTTATTTTCGAATAACAATCACGTAATTGATATTTCCTCGTGAACTTTTAGTTTTGAGATTTCCATTCAATTTTATAAATCAAAATAGCGTTAATAGTAGAAGCAAAACGTGCTTGTGCTTCTTATATAAAATAGAATGCTTCTCAGGCATTTTCTTACCACAGAAAAGCGTTGCGTTGCGATACCAATTTCAAACGATCACTTCAATATATATATATAAAATCGAGTTTTTCCACTGTTATCTTTAAATTAATATAAATTAATGTGATTTTGAAAGGTATATATGCCGTGATAAATGTCGTGAAAAATTTTATTCTTCGTGTGAGTGAAATAGTTTAAAAGATGCAATTACTCTCAATCTATTCCTCTATTTTTTAAGCATTTTGTAATAATCGAGCAGAATATATGAAAGCAGTTTTAACCATTGTTATCATTGCATGCAAAATGAACTCCATTCATGAAGAAAGTAATGTATAGCTAAAAATGTGTAATAAAACGCCAAGAATGCGTGGAAAATAAAAAAAAAATGTTTATCAATAAACTTCTGTGAAAACGGTATTAATAGTCAAAAAAGTCAAAGAAATTACAGGGTGCGTCATAAATTCGTGTAGACTTTAAGAAAATCCTAATAAAAAAGCAATTCTCGAAAAAAAATTATGGTTTGCAGGAATAATGTCAGACAGCCGTTGGATTTTTTTCCCATTCAAAACTGATTCGAAAAATAAGCTATAGATGGCGCTCACACACCAAATGAACTGTTTATAGAAATCAAGAAAATAGAGCACAATAATTTAACACAGTGCATTTTTTAAAGCAAAAGGTGTTCAACATGACAGCTCTCACAAAGTATTAAACAATTGAGACGTGTAACTATGCCTATACTGCTAAATTTAGCATGTCGACATCGAAGCCACTGATGGCCCATTGACTGGTATCTTTCAGTTCCAACAAAGTGGCTGTTGAGTGCCGGTAGGCATGCGACTATAGGTATACCACAATCAAGATTCCATTGGAGTAAAGTCTGGCGATCGTGAGGACCACTTAATCTTACATCGCCGGTTTATCACTCTATCCTCAATGAATGTGTCTAGTAGGAACGTCTTCACGAAACGAGCAACGTGAGACAAGGCACCACCCTCCATGAAAGGTAGGTTACGCGCGTCTTTGCTGCAAAGCAGGTACAACGTGGTCTTGCAAAAGCATAAAATATCGCTCTGCAGTGACGAAACAGGTTTTTCAACTGGATACAGGACAATGCGCTTCAGGAAAAAAGAGCGCATAATGGAGGACGAGGTGAAATCATACCAAACAGTCACTCGTAGAGAATGTAGTATTTTGGTCGTGTACTCACGAGGGTTTGGTGTCGCCCAGATACAACTGTTTTGCGTATTGACGTCACAATGCAATGAAAATTGGACTTCATTTTCACATAATGTCCAGCAATCATTGTGGGTCACGTTCCATTAGTACAAGTGTCCGTGTTGCAAAGGCTTGTCTTTCATCGGAATGTGCTGACAGTAGAAGGTGAAGTACTTGTATCTTGTACGGATGTAGTTTCAAGATCCCGTGCAGAATACGTTGGATCGACGTTTTCTGAATCCTTGTTACTCTCCCAGCTTCACATACTTAATTGATACCCATTGATGTCTCGGCTGCCAAATTTTCTATGACATTTTGTACAACAGGGAACGCAGGCTGCACTGAAGAATGGTCTGCAATTTCGAGAATGATCCTCCAAACTCCTGGTTTCCTTTAAACGGTGCACTAAATGCAATATCCCATTCAACGAAATAGGGCTTTTATTCGCCTTGATTTCTTCCATTGTGCTAAACTTCGGTAATGTTTTAGTTCTGGATTCATCTTTTCATCTCAAAAAAACCCACCCACGACCTAAAAAATATCTGGTTTACCAACGTTATGAGAAACAAGATGCTCCAGGTCAAAATTAGAAACCTTGTGTGGTTCCTACAAGAGAACGAGGAATTGATTTCTCCAGATCCAAGCCCAATATAAATTTTCGTTTCATTTCTCAACCAAGCTCTTCTCCAGAATATATAAACTTCAATAAATTTCATCTACTCGTACTCCCCACCGAACACCTCCTTCATCATTATAATATTATATATAGTTACTTTTTATGTGCATTGTATATGTAAACTAAAAAATTTTTTTTCTTAATAAATACTCCCATGTATATCCTTTCAACCGACAGGGAATCCTAGAGATTCCTAGTTCGGGGATATTCTGTGGCGAAAGAAAGAAAGTTCTGGATTCACCGTTCTTATAGAAAAGTTTTGCCTCTAATGCTCGATCATATAGTAATAGCACGCTGCTGCTATCGAATTACGGAACTATTTCCGGACTTTTGCTTTATAGCTATTTCGATTTACATAAACCGTCTGGGTTTGACATGTGAACGCCATCTATTGGTTATTTTTCAACCATTTTTATAATCGGAAAAAAATCTAGACTTATTGAACATATTCCCGCAAAGCTCAATTTTTTTCGAACATTAACTTTTTTATGATTTTTTTTAATTTGCTCACATTTGTAGTTACCCTTGTTTGTATACTATATTGCTAGTGGTAAATATTATATAATGGATTCTTTTACTCCTGTTTTATTAAGTTTTTAAAACAAAAGGTTTTCAAAATTATAAGTACGTGATTTAGAATTTGGAGATGGTGAATCAATCTGTATTTATTTATTTTGCTTTCTAAGTCATATCATATTGTTTTGAATAGTAATCAACTTATGTTTTTCTTTTTAAAATTTTAATATTAATTCTTTAAATTTTTAAATAATAAAAATTTGCTATCATGCTTGTTTATTATTGCCACATGGAGTATGTAAGAGACAACTATGTTTTTAAAAAGTAGAAAACCTATTTTAAACGTCTTCCTTACCTTCTGATTGCTTTTGAAGTTAATAGACCCTTCTGAAACAACCTTCGTGTGTATTTAAAAATCTAATCTAGTTAAAATATTTTTGTTTTGGGAGCAATCATTTATTTAATATTATATTACTGAATTATTACTTAATAATTTATAGCTCCATAAAAAGAATCTTTAATTTTGTTATAAGCTCATTTTGGGTTCAGAAAGATAGTTGGAGTAAAGTTTCCAGTACCTCTCAGTCACAGCCTGATGCCTGCGTTTGATTTAGTCTGTGAAATATTTATTAGAAGATATTAATAATAAATCAAATGGAAACGAATAGAATATAATACCACGTTCTGTGTTAATTAAAGGTCTAGGTGAGTTTCGTTGTAGAATCTTATCTTTAGAATTGGAAGATTTTGTATTTGAAACCCTTCTCTGTTAAAAATTTGCTATGCATATTATATCGCAAAAGTATTTGGATTAAGTGCTCTAGTGATGTGAAATCTATCGTGATGAAACGCTTTCTAGTTGGTGGCGCAGAAGTTCGGGGAGCGATATTCCAATTGAAATAAGATCAGTTATTGTGCAGGGGGTACATATTTAGGGCCGCCTGAGGATAATATTTGTATGTTTAGTTTATTATCTTAAGAATATCCTCGGGAGACTTTGTAACCCTTAGAGAGTATGTCTTCAAGTGGCAAATTGGGGAGTACTTGGATTGGATTTTCTTTTGGATCGTAGAAGGGAAATATAATACCTTCTATGGATCAACAGGCAGAAGTCCAAACTTTTTAGGTTTTGGCACCCCTTTTTCCATGAATAGAGTGTATTGGGTATTTTCAATTCTTTCTTTCTTTTTTGAGGGTATTTTGCTGCTAATTCATAGACAAGATAACAAAAACAACAACTGCTTTAAGAATGGAAATAGATGGGAGAAATATGGAGGAGGTAAAAAATAATTAGCAAATTAATGAAGTTTAACCTTATATGACCACTGTACAAAATTAAAAGTCTGTCCTAAAATCCTTTTCGTTAGCTTCAAAATAGGATATTAACTACCAAAGTACATTCAGGTAGGTTTTATATCATGCCTTTATTAGCAAACGTTTTGATGTCTCAAGTGCTTTAAAAAGTATGAAGAAAAAATTGCTTTTCGGATCAATAATACCTGAAGGATTCTTAATGTCCAAAACAATTCGCTTCACAATAATCTAACTTTAACATTCTACTTCTCTAATTTAATTACTTTCGTCTTGAGACTGTGTATTTACCGAAAGATGTTGGAAGAAAAATAATCATTACGAATCAAATAATCTTCCCAAGTTTCTTTCTTTTACCTGAAATAAAATATTGATGTTTGGATTTCTTAAATAAGTTTATTTATTAGGTTTTTCTTCATTGAAGAAAGCTGGAGGAATTTTTTTTTTAAATAATTGGAAAGTATAGTTTTCTGAAAGGATGAATAACTATTAAATGCAGTTTTGAAGTTTTAACCTTTTGCTCTTTCAAATTAATTAAATGATACTTTATCATTCTCCTTTTTTTAGTGTTTTCAGATGTAGAAATTTTTTAGACAAGTTGTTGTTTTTTTCTGAAAAATTTATCAACGATTTCGTACAGCATTATAAATATTTCTTATTCACTTTTAATTTGGTTTTTTAATACTTATAAATATTCGAAATTGTATAATCGAATTTTGTTTGCATTTTTGTTTTGCTGTAGTTTTAGATTTTCATACATTATATATTCTCAATGACAATAGCTTTTTGGGGTATTTTCGGAATTGAATTCTCACAGAATCACTTAAATAAGTTAAATTTTGCTTTTTTTGAGAGGTGCCTTCTGGCGGAGAATGGGAAAAAAAGTTATAAAACTCCATAACATATTTAACAAGAAATTGTAAATGAAGGTTTAAAGATAGTAAATAACATAAAAGTAATTCCTCTTTTTAATACTCTTAAAAAAGAGCTTTTTTTTTCTTGTTTTAAATTAGAAATCAAGAAATGTTAAAATTGGGTCCCATTCCGGAATGATTTCTGAAAAAGACTGAGAATCAGAAGTGTGAAATATTATTTATGCCCAACTGAATTGTTTGTATCAACTAGCGATTGTTTGTATCAACTAGCTAGTTTGTATCAACTTATTGAAAGAATTCACAATAATGAAATTATAAAATATGACGCAATTCTCCTTAAATAATAATAAGAATAGTTTTTGTTTTGGTGTCCTTTGAATTTATTGCGATCTACAAATTGAAATATGGAGCGTAGAAAAACAAATTTGAGAAGATGAAATAATTTGATAACTGAAGATCTGATAACGAGTTTTAATAGTTAGCACTAACTAAGCCATAGCACCAGCTTCGAGTCTGGAAGGCTGTGGGTTTAGAACCAAATTTTGTTAAAAATTCCCATATATTTCAGAATGACGTTTTAACTGCGTCGAGGTTAAATCTCTTCTTCCTGGTGTGAACTGAAATTTGAAGAGGAACATATCAATATAGGTATTAGAGGACTTGACGGTTTTTCAAACCTGGTTTTAAAAAACCGGTTTTTTAAAGTAAATCGGTCACATTTGAAAACCGATTTTTAAATTAAGAAAACCGGTTTTCTTAAACGCTTAGGATATTCCTCTTCTTCTTCAAAAAAAAAATTATCGGTTGGGATAGATTTGTCTATCAGCCAATTTATTAACAAAAAAAAAGTATATCTGAATTTCTGTTAAATTAACTAAAAAAGTGTAAACATTGAAATAAGTTTGAAATTATTCTATACTTTAAAAGAACGAATACAAGAAAGAAGTAGAATTAGCAATTCTTTTACTGTATTTGCACATTTCTAGTTCAGCGAAGAAATCTAGTGTACTATCTTCAGCTTCAAAAACCTAAATTATTGAGTTATCTGTAAAGACACCGTCTAGAATATTTCCGAATTCTTATGTGCAAACCTTTCTGATGAAGAGAAGATCAAAGAAACTACTCATCAGAGTAATGCTTTTTTAAAAGAAGCTATGGAAAAATCAATTTAAAAGTTTCTTGAAGACCCTGAAGAAAAACTTAAAAATCTAAAGACACTGAAAACTGAATTTTCATTATTTGAGGCAACGAATAAAAGAACAAAAAACTTAATTTGTTGTTTGATGCCATGAAAACTATAAAACCAAGCTCATTAGCTATTGAACGAGTATTTTCAATTTCAAGCAATATTATGTCCAAAATAAGAACAAGACATAGATGCCGTTTAGTGGATATTTTATGTTTTTTAAAATCCTATTTTCTTAAGAGAAATTTAAATTAGTGGAAATAGTATAAATATTATTTGAAATATTTGTTTGAATTTTCGTAATTTTGTGTGAGTGATATGTATATATGCAAATCTTAATTTATTTTTTTATATTTTGATTTTGATTTTGTTTGTTATTTTATATAAATTAAATAAAATATTATCCCCTATTCTATTCATTTTTTTGACAAAAATTCGAAAACCTGCTAAAACCGTTTTTTTTTGGAAATACTGAATTCGAAAACCGGTTTTTCAAAAAGTCGCTTTTTGTATAAACCCTAACAGGTATCGTCCATGATCATCTCACAGGTTTCTAGATAAGCATTAAAAATATAGTCGTATGATTTCATACAAGGTATGAATAGAATTAAGTGAAACCAAATAAATATTCAGTTAATTGCCTCGATCCTTTAGAAAATTTAATGAGATGAAACTTTCTTTTAAATACTGCTAACTTCCATTAAACATTTATTTCTAACTATCAAAAAAAAAACTAATTATCTAAACCTTCTAACTATTAAATATTTAGTTTTTTTTTATTTCCTAAATATTTATATCAAGCTTTTAGGTTTAATAGAAGTACATAAGTAGTCTCAGATAAAATTTGGCTGCTATCCAATTTCTAATAGGATTAGTTATCAAAAACAATAGTCGTTGCCAAAAGGAGAAAACAATTGTCCGGAAAACAATTTTTCCGGAATATTTGTGAAAGAATTTTTTCTCGTTAAGAATTACGGTAACCTGATACTCCATACAATAAAACACAAAGAAAATTTAATCTCATTAAAGAACTTTAAATTTTGTTTCACCGAAATTCATACATGTAATCGAATTCTTTTCATTTTCCCATATACGAAATATTAGACAGAAAGTCTCAGGAACTTCAATCTCGACAGTTTAATGAGTCGAGTCTCCACTATTTAGATCTTCCTGAATTTGAGTTTTTTTAAAATTATGTCTGTAGGTGAATAAGATGATTCAAAAACGCTTTGAGTTACTTGATGACCTTTGGTACACAATATCTGCATCAAATTTATATATTTCTAGAATTTTTTTTTACCCATTCTAACCAGAAAATTTGCCTGTTTATTTATCACAGTGCAAGTAATCAATATAACTATAAAATACAAAGAGCTAGATGGATAAAATTTGGTATACTATTGTGGATCCATATCAAATTTTGGGAGACATTTTTCAAGGGGTTTAAAAATTGTCGGTTTGTACATTCGCATGCATATAAACCGAATAACTCAGAAGAAAACAACTTTAATAAGTAAAATTTGTTATTCGAACGAATTTCTTGATACAATATCAATCAATATGAATATCCCTTCTGTTTTATCTTAACTTTTCACCAAGGATACAAGAAATTTGAAAAATAGCATTATAAATAAGATAAGAAGTAGAACAGTAGATGCATATCAAGGATGCATTCCTTTCCTGAGAAATACATAATATGATCTTTAGAAATTTATTTAAAAATTCATTGAACCTATTGAAAACTGAAGACTATGTTAATTAGAAATAAATTTATGAAAAAAAATGATTTCAAAATTTTCCTGATGTGTATGAAAAGACGATGGGCGGAATGCTTTCATCACTTCCCTCTTGATACACATTCAATTTGCTTATAAAAACAAGTTTTTATTGATAAAAATTTGTTTGCGAATTTTTTCACATAAAAGCTTGTATCATTTAAAGAATTTTTATCTGTATAATATACTCAAAGATAATACCTTTTTGTAAGCCCCCTACACTTTACACCCCTTATAATATTTTAACATCTAACTTAATCCAAATTAAGTTCCAAAGCTTTATCTTAATTTAGCCCATAGTAACTTCATTCTAAAATATTCTAGTATTTCCTGATCGCATTCCACTTTTTCGATTTAATTAATTCAAGAGAAGTTTTATAAAATTCCTGAATCGGCTACACGCCGACACTTTCTCACGCTCTGCGTGAAGGGACAAAATACCGCTGACTTGACAAATTCTTCTAAAAGATCCCTGTGTTTCCCTTGCTTTTTGATTGATATGCCATGGAAATCCCTATTAAAACATCACAGAATATAAGAAAGAGATAATTTGTTTCTCCCTCTTTTTAATCCACTTTTTGATTAATCTGGCGCTGTGAGCGGACGTGCCTTGTCCGCGCCTTCTTGTAAATAAATATGCCTCTCGGGATGGATTAAAGCGAATTTAAAAATGCAAAATGTTTCTTCTATGTCTTCGAAATTGCATTCTGCTTCAAACAAAAATATGCTTATATATACTTATATAATATGTTATATATAATTATATAAAAATATTATATAAAAAAAGATTACCGTGTGTTCAGATAGGTTCTATAACAGACAAGTTTTTTTATATTAATATTTAAGGTAAAGTATTCATATGACATTGTAAGATTAAGTGAAGAGTTAATTTTTTTTCTATGTAGGTCTGTATTTGCGTGCAATTTTATCCTTCCACAAGAAATATGCATATATGGCTGCCTATTTTCTATTGTTATTTATTATGAAATAAAAATAGTCTAAATTTATAGAGATTAAAGACTGCTTATTTTGTAAGGATCTTTTTAATTATGTTCGTTTTATAATATTTCTTATTAAAAATCTTTAAAATCAAATGTATTGGTATTGAATGTAACAATGAAGCAGAAGAAAAGTGACATATTTATTACCCATATCTGTTGCTGCATTTAGTAATTACTGATAAATTAAGTTTGTTAGCAATAAATTAATATTAAAAATATTAAAAGGTCAAGTGTAAACATAAGGATCTACTGTGATTTACTATTTTAATTTTTCTTCATGTGGCCATTTTGAGGACTCATATCAGATTAAAAGGCATCGAAATTTAAGGTGTCGTCTTTCCTAAAATTCATAAAAAATATAGACTCAATTACCAAAATGGCACAGTTTCTGAAATTTCTTTGAAACTATTTCGAGCTCATCGATTGCACTAAGTTATTTATTAGAAAATGTAAGACTATAAAAGAAATATAATATTTCTGCTGTAAGGATAGAAAATTTTTATTATATTCATCTTTTTGAAAATAATACGATCCTTCAAAACTCGGAACGAATGGGGATTATTTATGGAAAAAAAATGTATTCAACTAAAAAAAGCATTAAATAAAGAAAGTATTGAATATTGTAAGAATTCCTTTATTTTCTTTTAATTTAGAAAATATGTATTTCTTGAAAAAAAATGTAAATGTATATACACTTGTATGTTCTAAAATCTCTGTAATATAATGGAAACTGATTAAAAATTGCATTAACTTATCCAAAAGAGAATTATTAATATCGATACAAAACGCATCTAATCAAAATCTGCATAAAATTCTGGAAGATGCATTTTGAAATAGTAAAATAAAACAAAAGTATATGAAAAGATCTCGCTTCTAAAAAAATCGATATGATCCATCATACTTTAAGTTAATCGAATTGGAAAATAAAATAAAAACAGCATAGAATTCACGGAATTTTTCATTTTTATTAACTTTAGAAGAAAGCCTTGATTAAGATAAATGAGCGGTAAGGGAAGGCTTTTCTAGAGGTTAGATGTTTTCTCTGGTGAAACAGGTACATAAAAACAGAGGGATTCTTTTGTAGGACCTTGTGCGAAAATTGGTATCTACGACAGCTCTTCAAGTTTATTTTTATACCTGCATCTAGAATTCAAAGAAACGCAGGTATATATTTCAAATTTTATTTGGAAGAATTCCCAGAAATTCTATCAGAAAATCCCGCTGTTCCTTGATTCAATTTGAAATAATTTGAATACACACTGAAACAATACATAATTTTGAGAATTGAACGAAGAGCTTTTGAATCAAGCAGTGATAGAATTAATTGTAAATGGAATTTTAACTTTTTACTAAGAAAATTGTTATTGCTAGAAAAGATTTTCATATTTATAACCAGAAGAATGTAAAAGCTGAATAATATTTGCCTTATTGTGATAAGTCAAAATGATTAATAATGATGTGTAATCTATGTAATCGGGATCTGCATAAGTCGCATTTTGAAAAGATAAATTACGTAAAAGAAAATACTATTCAAAAGTTAAATTGCTATGATCCCTTAAAAATCATTAGTGAGTTATATAAGTGATTATCTATAAATGATTAACTTCGTTGCATTGAAAAATTCTTATTTTCACAATCCCTATGATTCAATTACATGAAAAGTTTTTTTTAGCAAGTAATTAGAATTTTCTAATTTAAGAATATTTATCTTCCGAATTTTGACTAAAATCGCTAATAATTATTAGCTGATTTCAATATCTTATAACTTTAAACGAGCAATTCTTGTATATATATAAATTTATTTATTTCGTGTATCTCGGAAAGGGCTCTAATGATTTGGATCAAATTCTAAATTTAGATAAGATTTTGATTTCTAAGTTTATCTATACAAGTGTCTAAGTTTATCTATGTATGTCTTTCTTAAAGAAAGGAGAATAATAAAACACACACACACACACACACACACACGCACACGCGCGCGCGCGCGCAATTTTAGATCTTTTGTTTTTAATAAATAACTATTAGAGCTTTTTTTCTATCTGCTCTAATGTTAAAAAATGTCATATAGCGCCATCTCGGACCCGATTTCACTATGTTAAAACTGAGTGTAAGTTCAAAAATATAAGTAATGATATATAAAATTTAAAATGAATACTGTAGTCGAGCAGATTGTTTCGAATAACATGTTAAAGTAAATGCACTCATGCTTTTTTTTTGTTGAAATGATCAGTTCATTTGTCGGCAAGATTGAAAAATATTTATATGAATCACATATTAATCAGTATGAGAATCGTATCTAAATATTTTCTCAAAAAAAAAACTTTTTAAAGCGAAATTTGGTTTCCCAGGTATATAAAAAAGGCTGGGAAATTTGCGCGGATTCTGGAAACGTTAACAAAATGGTAAAATTTAACCTATTAACTAAAATATAAGCATAAAATATAAAATATTTCAGAAAACTCTGAATTAAATGATAGTGTTTTTGATTTGTAATATCAAAGAAGTTGTATAAAACATTGGAATACATTTTCTTTTAATAATCTTACAAAAATTGCATCAAAACTATAGTCAGAATATCAATTATTTCTTCTAGAAAATTCTTTCATTTCAAATATATTGTAGAAACCTAATAATAATTCTGAATGATTCATCATAATTTTTACTTTGAAA
Source organism: Argiope aurantia (assembly GCA_026543865.1). Classification (NCBI taxonomy): domain Eukaryota; kingdom Metazoa; phylum Arthropoda; class Arachnida; order Araneae; family Araneidae; genus Argiope; species Argiope aurantia. Next base: position 11,155 of record JAPMOR010052983.1, on the reverse strand, counting down.
ATATATGACATTATTTTGGACACTGTAAACCATTGCTCCCAGCTTGAATGAAAATTTCAAAAATGTTATCAAAAAAATCATTAAAAACTCTTCAGGAAGAAAATGGAATAAACGATAAATAAATTCTATATAAAATGGAGGTTAAAGGAATTCTGGAAATGGCCAAGAATATCATTTATTTAGTATCAAAATTGCATGTTATTAAAATATAGAATATAAAGAATGTTTAGGACTTTAACAGGATAAAAATATCTTTTTAACATAATGTTTTTTGTTTGACATTCTTTTAATCGTATGCGAAATGCAAAAATAAAAGAACCTTACAGGTGGAATGTAAATACTATCGTTATTAAGCTACAAGAAATAAAAACAGACGAATGAAGCCTTAAGCAAATTATCGTGCTACACTGCTTTTGAGACACGAATCTTCTTGAATGTTTTTTTTTTTATTCTGTTGCTAAAATTGGTGAAGTGTTATTTATCGCACCTTTGGAATGTTTTTTATATGGCGTATCAAGATTTCAGTTTTTAAAATTTTAAGAAAATCTTCATTCAATAGTGTTTTAAATCTGAATCTGGATATATTGATCTTTGTATTTACGATTTTCAGTTTTCAGAAAAATTCTTTTGAAAAATCAATCAAAGGCGAAGATTTCTGGACGAATGCTGAGTATTTTTTGATGCCAAATTCCTTTTGCTATTCTACAGATGGAAAATATTTTTCGTTTTTCTGCTTGCTATTTTGCTATAAAAAGATTCGAAAAGGAATTTGTATTCGTCCAGGTGTATTTGGCAAAAGAGATTTCATTCTAAAGTTTCATTATAATTTTTATTAGAAAAGAAAAAGTTAGGAATGCAGTTTTTTTTTGTTAAAATAAACACCTACGATTTTAATTTTTTTATAATAAAAAGTAACTTTGTGAAAAAAGTATCAAGAGAGTATTTCAGTATCAAGCTGAAATTTCATCACTACTTGAACCTTTTGAAAGTTATAAATAAAATTGTTATCCTAATAACGTGTTATTTAGAAATTGCTGTTAATATTTCTAAAGAAATCTTAATACTCATAACAGGACAAATTGATTGAATTTAATATTGAAATGGAAAATATGTTTAGAATGAGAAAAATTTCTCGTTTATTAAGAATTTTAGTCAATCTTAAATTTCTAAATTTTACAAGAGAAAGGAATAAAGCAAATTTCTCATTATTAATAACAGATATTTGTAATGTTTTTCGCATATGATATAAATCAAATATTTGTTATGAGATTTGTGAAATTGCTTGTTGATGAATGTTGAAGCAATGATTTATTAACTACTCTATTATATCATATTGATATATAATGGCATAGAGGCAATATATTAATTATTATTACTATTTCTATAACATATAGATTAGAAGCGTCTGTAAACCTTCGAAAAAGTGTTTTTTACTGTTAAAAATATTGGCTTGATTAATAATGGTAGTTTACATAATGAGGATTAAACTATAAATACTGTCAGCTATATATATATAATTTTCTTTTAGTTATGCATTTTAAGAATAAATAAAAAAAAATTTCTTAAAGAATATTTTTTCTTGTAAGGAATGCATCAATTTTAATTTTCCTGGAAAATCTTTCCAGCCAATCATACACAGTATTGTACTCAAAATTTAAGCATTAATCTAAATTATTGACACGAAATACGCTTTTAATAATGAAGTATTTTTTTAACACCAACTACCTAATTTCATCAAAGCATATTATATATTTAATAATAGTATTTAACGAAGTGATAGAAAATTGCTAATAAAAAATTCCTTACCTTATTCAGGTTGATCCTATAGAAACCGGTAGAATGGTGCTTGAAATTATGCAAAATAGAAGATGAAATGAAGCTTAATAGACTTATGTTAGAGAATAATTGACGGATTTTTAACAAACTAAGCTACGTAAAAATATTTAACTACCACGTCATTATCATATGCTAGTAAAAACTGCCTCCAAACCAGACCAGTCCTCAAATAATTTATAATAAAGCTAGTCTACCAATTTTAAGGCTTTAAAAATACTTTTTTCTTTTTATTATTTAAAGTAATCTAGCACCATATTTTAATTTAATATTTCTCTGGCATATTAAGGTTTCTTAAAATTTTGGTTGGAAGTAGTTATTTTAAGCACTAATGGAGGATAACTTATGAACAGAAATTAATACTGACTTAATTCTTCGAAATACTAAGGATTCTGGAAAGAAATTTTAATATACATTAAATCTAGCTTAATTGAGTTTAGAGTTTGAAATCTTTTTTCACTAAATCATCGAAAAATTAAAGAAAAAAAACTATAAATTAATTTGTTTCTGAGTAAAAAAGAAAGTTTTTATCGCAAGTAGGTTACAGTTATGAAATCCAGACTTTAATTTTTTTATTTGAAATTTTTATTTTGTCTTTTCATTCTTCTTTTCAGCGAATTGTGATACTAAAAATGGTAGCTTTCTTTTGAATTTGAATTAAACTGCATTAAATATTAAAAATGTCTTGACTTGCAGTAATCTTCACTTTGTTCTCAGTATTAAAAACGATAATTATACCCAAAAGTCCTTCTTTAATAGATGATAATGACAAGTAACTGATAATGGATTCCTGAAATTTTTTCCTGAATTAATTATTGATCGAATTTGGTAATATTGGTAACAAGTACTTTGTGGTTAAAAAAATATTTCATAATAAGGAATATTGCAATTTTATGTCATTTATTGTTCATTTTTGATTGAAATAAGATTTAATTTAATTAATTTATTTAATCTGTCGAATTAAGGTAATGAAGAACGGATAGAAAATCAATATGATCAATATCTGGGATCACATATAACTAAGATATTAAATGATGAGTGAGCTTATTGGATGGAATGTTCCGTAATAATATTAATTTTGTAAGAATTATTCATTTTTTGCATGCATTTTACTCTTTTTTTCTCAACAGATAATACTTGAAATTCTAATCGACAGAGAATTAAAGCATTGTAGGCTATACCATTTTCAGAACTTAGTTCTGCAAACTTATCGCAATGCTTCTTATCAGCATTATTTTTAGAGTTTAAACACCGAGGCCCATATATGGAGTGGATCTCATATTGTTCCCTAAATTATATATAGTTTTTAGGGTGGGATTTCTCAGTAAAGAAGAAAAATCAGTATATCAATGTATGAATGTACATTCCAGTTCGAGGAAATTATACATTAATATTATCTTAAGCCAGAAAAACTCTTGTTGAAAGACACAGATAGAGGATACAGTATTATTCGTAGTCCAAAATTTCTTCAATTCCTAAAGTTTGATGAGCTCCTTATTTTTGACTGACTTACTCGCCTTGAAAATTTGTCTAATTTATGCAGTGTCATGATCGACAGCGAATTTTCAGAATAATAAAAAAATGTATTTATTTATCGAATCAGTCGTTTTAAATAAACTTTCAGAAACATCAAGACATTTCACTCAGTTGTCAAGTCAGTTTGTCAAGATTACAGATATACAACTAGATTTTAGCGACTTTAGGATAGCTAAAACACTGTTGATTCTTATCAAATTATTTTTTGATCTGCTTAGGTAGCTAATACACAATGTAAAAGTTCTATTATAAATTAATTTTCAAATATCACCAGGAGAGAAGAAAGAATAAAATGCATGCAAAGAACTTGGAAACATATCAAAATAACTAAAGTGATTCTTTTATTTTCTCTTAATATTTTCTTCGTTCTTTGGTAACAAATTATATTTTAGTTTTGAAACTTGCTTTTGCAATGCTTAATCAAAATAAATAAAATAAGTGAAATTGTTATTTTTTTTAGACCTAAATAATTTTTTGGCCTGCATATACATGAAACATTCGTAATTTATTAACAAAAAGAAAGATTACAATGATAACAAGGAAATTGCACATAGAACATTTGACTACTTAGCAGAGAATGTAAAACTGGAATTTATAATTTGGTTTTGATAAAATAAATTTTATTACTTTTAAGGAAGTGACTGCCTTAGTAGTTAATGCTGTAATGACAAGACAGAGAGAAACATAAATTTTTTAGAAATAACGAAAACAGACGTTTTCTTCTATTTTTTAAAATAATTTTAAAACAATATGGGGAAGTAGAAGATATTATACAATTTTAGTCTTTTCCTTATATTTCTCAGCAGTTCGCAATTTTTCCGTGGTATAGGAAGATGAAACCAGTTGGAATGGTCTTCCCAAAACTTTCTCGAATATCCCAGATAACACCTTGTTATAGTATTGGTGTACAATAGTTACAAGATATTAAACTTTGAGGATAATTTAATATTTTGACTGAATCTATTGTGTCATCCTTGGCGAGTAGTTTGGTGATTAATCCCTGGTATGCTTTTAATTTTTCATTCATAATTAATGTTTCAGACGCGTTTTTCGTAACCGATTGAAATAAAAATTTGACATAAGAAACTACACTTGTAGCCACAAAATCACCTACCACATTTCATATATTTAAGTCACTGCAATTTTGAGTTGTCGCTTTTTACATGTTTTTTAAATTACATTCCGCGGAACGGTCAATCCCTTTTCGTATTTGGCTTAAAATCTGATGGGTGTCTAGACTATAGATGTTTAGTATGGGTATCGAATTGTATCTATCTAATCCTTTGTATTTTGCAGCAATCGTGTTAAATCATATTCGGACAACAGGACAGACGTACTTCCTTTCAGGGGATTTTCAACAAAATTTGATAGAAAACTACAAATTTGGTGTAAAATCCGTATACCAAATAACATCAGTCTAGAACAAAACATTTTTGAGTTATCTGTGTCACAGACAGATAGACGGACATTTTCCAAACATGTTTTTCGAACACACGAGGGTCTAAAACTTGGAGATTCGTCAAAATCTCGAGTTAATTTTTTGATAATTACTATAACTTTTTTATATTATTTATGCTTAAAAGTAAAAATGTATTTATCTTTCTTCCGCCCGCTTTGTTGAATATCCGCCCTTTCCAATTTTCTCTTTCAATGTGACTTCAAAATAAATCTATTTTCAAAGTCAGCAGAATTATCCAAATCAGTCCATGTGTAATCGTGAGTAAATAAACAGAAAATAGATTCATGGGTACGTTTGCCCTGTCTTGAAATGGCAGTTTTATGCAACTTCCTGATTGAATTTTCGGAATTTGGAAGCAACCTCAATGGGGAAAAAGCGCAGCTCCTAAGCCATTTCGAAAATGACATTTTATGGGTTATTTCCAGAGAATAGCTAATTAATCAACACGGATTTCCTCGAAATGGTGGTGGAAGTGATCTTGAGAAATGATGTCTGCAATTGCCAATTCCTATTTGCCCGTAAACAGTACGGGATTAAATATGTCTGTATTCAGTGAACAGGTAAGCAATAACGGAGAGGTCATATGAAGACGATTTGACGAATTCTAGGCTCACTGCAATTGTGGTGGCGATGGAATATTACCTGAAATTTAGATTTGAGTATACACATAACTTACTAATCTCCTCAATGGCAACATCTAATATACATATTTCCAATCTAATTTAGGAAGAAGCTATGTTAGAAGAATGTTGTGCAACTATAAAGAAAAATCGTACTTTAGATTAATAAATTGGACTTCTCGACAAAAATCTGATCAGAATAGAAAGTAGTTCTGATACTATGCTATAATGTATGTTTTCAGATGCTCTTATAATTAGTTTTAGGGTAGTTAATTTCTTCCAAGTGATACTTTTCTCATCCTACGAATTAATTATTACGGAATATTTTTCTCACAAAAATGAAATTCCAAAATAGTCCTACGATTTTTTTTTTAATTTCTTCAAAACTTCCAAAAAATGTAATGTTGATGAAACTACTTTTTGATTTCCTTCTTAAAAGTTTAAAATTGGAGCAAGTAAAATTTTTGAAAAATATTTTTTAAAAAAAGAAGGATTTGTTTCCTACAACGAAGTATTTTATATTATTTTGATATTTCTTCTTTTAGAAAAAAACTTGAAAATGAATCAGAATTCAAGTATTTGGTGTGCAGAAATTGTATCATAGCGGCGATTTAGATTTTTTTACCTGAAGTATTCATATCAAATGGATTGCAATAAGCTTCAGAATTTGCAAACCACCTTAAATAACATTAAAAAAATTATATACATTATATATGGCAATCATTCTGACAAAATGCAATTTATGTTCTTTCAAAATCCCCGGGAGGGCTTCTCGAAATGAGGTAGAGAAGCGTCCGGTGTAGTGGTTGGTTCTCGCTACTCTGGAAGGTACACGAAAAGGTGGGGGTCTGGCTCCTCCCATCAATGATGGTCGTACTTCCTTAGGGAAGGGTTGTACCATGGCTGGTGATTGCCTTTAGGATTCAACCACAGTTCCCGCCAATGTTGCTGTAGGGCGGGTCGGTCATTCAGATTTTCATCAGTGTGCTTTCAGGGCGAATCGGCGAGTCAGTGATATGAATTATGTTCTTTCAAAGTACATCATCCGAAAATAGTTTTTATGTTAACTTCACTTTATGTATAAAAGTGGTTGTGGATAAAAACAACAAAGACCTTATTTTGCTTAATATTCTTCCCTTTGATTTATAATTGTTTTCTTTGAAAATTACGCTGTTGATACATGGTATTCCAAGAGAGAAGGCACAGAATTTTATTAGTTGTTGACTTTTTATTATAATTCAATATTTTATACCCCATGTCTGAGGAACAAAACTTTTACATGTATTTTGATTCTTCTAAATTTTATTGGCAAATTTCAGTATATTTTAGCTCCAAAAATGCAATGCCAAAGCATTGTTCACAGGTTATGAATGCAGAAACGGGTTAATTTTACAGTTGAGCAGTTGCAAAGTCCATAGAAACCCTCTCCAAAAGTCATTTTGATTGAATTGAGTGAAAGAAAATTATACACCACACAAAGTGTGTAACAGATTTAAAAGAATACAAGTTTATAATGGCATAATAACATTATATATGCTTAACAGGTTTTGAAACATAAAAAAAAGTTATAACATAAACATATTCTTGAGCATTTATTGTAAATTATTCCAGGGGGTTTTAGTTACTATTATGTGTATTTGCCATTTATATCTATTTTACTGCAACTGAAATGTTATTCATGCTATAGCCTTTTTTACTCTACAATATATATTTATTATTATTGAACCTATGATATATATATTATAATCTACATATTCTTTTCTTTTACTGAATTTTACTGATTTACTTACTACTGATAATCTATTATAAAAGTGACTTTTTATGTATGCGTAACCTATCCATAATGTTTATAATATTCCGGTAAATTAAGAAATGTTTTTGAAAGTTGAGATACATTAAAATGAAAAATATTAATATTTGCATTGTAAAGAATTTCATCCTGTGGACATAAAATCATAATAAGAAAAATGATTAAATCTTCGCTAATCGCATCCGTTTTGACGTTTTATCGTCACAAAATTTATTGTATTGCGTGCTGTAGTTCCTTTAAATATTTCCCTGTTGATTGATGATCAGCTTGTTGATTACATCTTGCATCCCATTGGCTTGTGAAAATTCTGTTAAAAAAAGGCTTGATGATCTGATGAAAACTTTCGTTAAAAAGATTCAAAAGAATACCTGATGATCTGCAGACGATTTTCCCCAAATATTAATGAATTTGAGTCTTCACATTCTAGAAAATATGGACTGTCAGTAAATTTATTATGATTTGATCAGGTTCGTGACCCGATTCCACCGAAGAACCGTCGTGTAAGGGGGTCTGTTGCACGTTAAATCCGTCCTGACCAAACGTCCTCCCGCTGGTGTGGTGTGGTGTGAAGAGGGGGGAGTGCCATCTCAGGTGTCGTCCTTGTCATCTGACCTCGGTTCAAAATTACGAGGTCTGTCCCAAAATTGCCCTAGTGTTGCTTTAAACGGGACGTTAATATAACTCACCCAAACCAAACCAAACCATTATGATTAGAAATGACATTTGAAGGGTTAACCAAAAGTGGACTTCGCTGGAGGAATCTCCCATTCTTTGTATAACATTGAATTTTATATTTATCTTATGTATTTTTTAAAATTAAAATAAGAAGTTAATATGATTAAACTACAGTGTATGAAGAAAATTTCGTTTTGATAACAATTAACATTCGGTATAAAAAATAACAAATAATTATCTGATAAGATTCTATTTCTTAATGTTATAACGTGAGTAATTAAACATATGATTTACAGTTTTAAATTTCCGATTGGAAATGGTATTGAATATATAATTTATATGAGTGACTCAAAAAAGAATTTACGAAAAGAAATATGTCAGTATATTACGTAAACTATTAATTTAATGTTTTTCTTTTTTTTTTAATTAATCAAAACATTTCTTAGATAAACTGTATTTAAATATTGCTTCTTCTTTTTAATTCCGCAATCATATATCTTTAAAATTGTGAGTAAATATTTGAATTAAATAAACTAATCTTTTGTGTGAAATGTAATTCGAAAATAGTGTGCCTGTCAATTGTTCTCAATAAAAAAGTAAGTTGAATTTCACTTTATGAAAATATCAGGTCCTTGATAAATCACTTTACTAAAAAAAATCCAAAAGTAAGATTTTGCTGCATTGAGAGCTACAAGAAAGCCAAATTTAAAAAAGTCAACACAAATAATCTATTAATAAGGATAATTTATTAGTCATTTGTTACAAGATTACAAAGAACTTGTGTAATAAATTACTCACTCACTTATTGATGTTTTAAAGCTTAAATTTTTAAAAATAAATTTATATATTCTCGATGACAATACATTACTTTGATTTTTTTAGAAATGAATAATTAGTTAGCCGAATAATTTGATTAAATTTTGATTTAATACTAATAGCGCAACTTGGGAGTGAATTGGTTTGAAGATGCAATAACATTTATAGTAGTGAATTATAAATTTAAATCTAAAAAGTGAAAAATGCTTTAAAATTTTATTTTTACTAAGCCAAAAAATGTGTATTTTATGTACTAATTGTGAAATTTACTATGAAATCTTAATGATGTATATAATAATAATATTTAGTATAAAAATAACGATAATATAATTATAGTGATTTGCTTAATAACAAAATTAATGTATAATTTTTAACGTTTTAAAATGATAGTCTGGCCCCTTTCTTATATCCTTTTATCATCGTGGTTTGTCTGACATTTATGATACACTCTAAAAGCGTGGTGCAATCTAAAACTTTAAAGAAAAGCACATATCTCCAGTTTTAGAAAAGGTTTTAAGCGACGGGAAGAAATACATGTTACATTGTTGGAGATAATATACTACCTTTCTACTATACTGTTGGAAAAATCAGACAAATTCTTTACAGTCGTGGTCCAATTAGACGATGTTAAATATTATTATTTATAACATTTAAAACATTTTCCCCATTTGAAACAATAGATCTACCTCTAATTTTTTAAATATTAACTAGTGAACCACAATTGGAGTTAACATCCAGTAGTTTTATAAGAAATGATTGAGAAAAGATAAAGAATCATGTTACAGAGTCATCATTTCCCATTCTTCGAAGTTCGATTTTTATATTGGGTAACAAAACTGGTCAACTTTTTAACCAGACAGAAAGCCCAAATGACTGTAAAAGAAAGTGGCGCCAAGAAGTAGAAAGATGAAAAAGAATCCCCTTCAAATAGTATCTTATGTTTTCACTATTTTCACAACTATCCCGGCATTTCTCCTCCGTATACTCCGTTTGGTACTGAAGTAACCAAATCAAATTTTCGTCTATAACTGGCGTGCATAATGGTATGTTTATCTTTTTTTTTGAGACAGATTTTTTCCCTTTAATACTTACTTTTCATATATGAAGTATGTAAAGAGAAAGCATCTTAATCTTCAATGAATTTGATCGCGAGACTTGATTGATCTTCACAGTTTTGGGATGTTCTAAATTCATAAGAACCCCACTTACTGAATTCTAAATGCACGCGAACATAACTCAAAAGCATTAAAAGATAGATTCGTGAAATTTCGTATTCGATTTCTCCCCGATTCGATTTTTTAAATAGAACAATTCTGGAAAATTGTATTATTATATTTCATAATTTGTTTTGACTTTTATTTCTAGACAAACTTTGAAATAAGAGTGAATGAATTTATTTACAATAAAATATATAACAAAAATGTATATATTTGTTACTGTAACAATATATTTTGGCTCATTTCTGTAGAAAACTCCCGGAAGAATTATATTTAACTTGAATGTTTTAGAAGTTCCACTAATGGGGTGGAATCAGTTCATGCACACATGATACATTTGACATGAAACATATCCTCATGAACTGATACATTTATTTCGTTAATTTAATTTTCGAATGTGTTGTGGATTTTGTGTTTCAAGGATGTTGTTGTGGATTTTAAGTTCCACATTTTGCCAAGACTACGACATCATGGTAAAATATGAGGCAGCTGACATTTAGAGGTTAAATGGCATTCAGATTTTTTTTAGCCTTTGACATTTCTTGAAATGAGTTCATTCATTATGGTTTATACTTAAGTATAATTATTGTACAATGTGAATTCCTATATGTTTATAGACAGCAAGTAATAATATAGTTCGTAAAATATTCGTTATTGTACATAACATTATCTATTTGCTCCAGGAAAAGTATTTATAAATTCCTTTTATAAATACTTTAGTTAGTTATACATTAATACAAATAGAATGAGGGAGAAATTCATAATTTCATGTTTTAAACTTCTGAAGCAAAGTAGTACTTTTCTTTCGGAATTGTTTCAAATTACTTTTCTTGCGGCAAAAAAAAAAAATATATAATTTTTGATTAAAAAGATTTTTTTTCTTCTAATAAACATGTTCTTAAATATTTTCTAAATTTTACGTTTTGTTGTTTTGTATCTTAAGCATGATATATTTTAAATGTAATGACATAAAGCGTTAAAAATATAATATTAAAGTTGTGGTTTAGGCTGCATAATTTGATTTTAAATGGATGAAGGAAAATAAAACTGAATTAGATATAAAAAGTATAAAAAATAAAGTTGTAATATATTAATAAAACTAATAAACAAAATATTTTAAAATGTTGTTTCATTGCTTTTTTTTTCATTATATGAAATTGCTTAAAATTAGAAAGCTTTTACAAATAGC